>QRFJ01004640.1:76544-318129 GCA_006176705.1 Cocos nucifera
TCTTATCTTCAGTCGACGTTGGGTTGGAGCTTGGGGAGATCTTATCTCCAGTCGAGGTTGAAGAAGATCTTATCTCCTATTGATGTTGACTTGAAGTCAGGGAAGTTTATCTCTAGCCAAGGATGAAGGAGATCTTATCTCCTGTTAAAGGACTTTGAAGCTCAGAGGAGATCTTATCTCCAATCGAGGTTGAAGGAGATCTTATCTCTTTTCGAGATTGAAGTTGAAGCTCAGAGGAGATCTTATCTCCAATTGAGGTTGAAGAAGATCTTATCTCCTATTGAGGTTGAAGTTGAAGCTCAGGATAGATCTTATCTCCAACTGAGGTTGAAGGTGGAACGTGCTCTTGCATAATTCAAGGAGAAAAAGGGAGATCGATGTAGACATCATCATGGTGAGCCGAGGCAACGTGGCAGAGTTCCTCACTCTGCCGATCCATCTTTCTTAGTTTTTGATCAAGGATGTCATCTCGATCATAGATCTTGGAAGGCTTTCGGTCATAGATAGGGAAGGTCTCTTTTGGAGAAGAATCATGATCCAAACAAGGATCCTCTACTCTCTGTTTCTCCTTCTCAGGGGCGATAGATATGCTAGCCTAAGTACTCTTCCTTGGGATCGATTTCTGACATACCGATGGTGGGTTTTCTGACAGAATCACCATCGAAGGTTGCCGTATGGTTTGCACCATCTCGGTGAGGCTCTAAACTATTAGATATATATGCCCTAGAAGTCAGAATTGGTTGACACTTATAATACACTTCTAGGGGCAAAATTGTAATTTTGACTAAAATCAATAAATGGGTTATTTTCTATCACATATGTGTATTTAGTGTCTGTGATACATTCTTTGAGTTAATGGCAATGATAATTCATATTTTCAAGAGTTGAAAATTTAAGACATGAATAATCATTATTAACTCATAAATTGCTCCCGACCATAGGATCATCACGAGGATGGTGATTGATCCGGAAGATTGGTGTACAATCGCTTCTCTTCAGTAGATGAGTCTTAAGTCTACGGTGCTGCAGTAGTATGTCTGATTCTTTGACCTGAGGTGCATCAGCAGTTCATCTTGAGGGTGTTATAGTTTGACTACATTACTCGATCTCCTAGCCATATGGAACCCTGAGGTGTATGTTGGCTATAGCATGTTCATTGTAGGAACTGGATGGCATCAAGATGGAATCTATCTACCTCGGAGGTAGAGGAGCAGCCCTATGATAATCATGAGAATCAAGTCCAGAAGCCCATGGCCATGGCAGAGTGAAATAATAGAAAGAGTTTCTATTTAGATTTTCACATTGGACTCGAATCGAATGATTACATCATATAACAGAAACTAGGTTTGACAAGTTTACCTTAACCCTAATCTGATCGGGGCTCAAGATAGAAGGATTGAATCACATAGGTAGCTGCACCAAGAGGTTCGCATTCAGCTCTGATGGGTTGCCACCATATACTGCTAGGTGTCACTGATGAATTTTGAGAGCAATTAGAATGATTTAGATGATCAATCATTCTAGCTGCTCGAATCAGAAGAGTTTTGATCCATCGAAAGGAGTTTCGATGATGTCGATGATAGAGATCATGACATATCTCATTATCATACAGAACTGAACCTAACTGGGTCACACAAATAAGGGTTTGAATTTGGTGATCATCAATTGAACTAATCTAGTTCAATTGATCTGAATGAGATTCAATTAGGTTCAAGGAAATCATGCTAGCACTCGATTGAACCTAACGTTCTTCTTTTTCTATCATAAATAAGTTATCCTATCTGAGCCAAAGGAGTTTGTGCTCAAACAGAGGCCTTCATATGGTCTGACTGGAGGATGTCTAAGTCAGAAAAGGTTGTCTTATTTTGTAAGACATTACCTACCATTTTTGGTCATCTGCCATTTCTTGTTCTTTGACTTTGGTCAAAAGCCTACCTTTGACTGGTCAAACATTGACCATTGACACTTTGACTTTTGACCACATGTCATGCACCTATTGGAGAGCTAGTGGGGGCCTGTCCCCCTGCCAGAACCTGGCAAGAAGGAGGGCGCACGCCACCCTAGGCATGCGCCCAAGTTGGAGGCGCCTAGGAGTCCTTGTTGGACAAGGACTCCACCTTCCTTTTGGATTCCAATTAGAGTTCTTCTAAGAATCCAGTTTGACTGGTCTTAGGCGCTCTCTAAGGAGGAATCCAGGGGACTCTATTCCCACCAATTAGATTTAGATCTGATTTCACAAAGGATTGTGATTGATTGGGAAGAAGAGGAGTTGGATCACAGTTAGTCTATAAATAAGACCCTGTGCCCAACTCAGATTGTTACATGATATGATTGAGAATCATAATTTCCATGCCCAAGGCTGCCTCTCCCCTCTTCCTCCATGCCAAACCTCCTTCTCCTTCTCCTCTCCATGTCTAAAAGGGTTTTGGACTTTGGTTGGTGCGATCCAAATCAAAAAAAGGTGATCAAAAGCAAGAAGGCTGCACTGCTGCAAAGAACGACTATTAATCTTCAAAAGGAGTTTTGAAGATCCTCTAGATTAGATCTAGATCTGATTTTTGGAGATGTGATAAAGAAGAAGAGGATCTTCAGATCCAGCCCGAGAGAATACCGGTAGAGGTCAGGCACTTGCATGGCTAGATCCATAACCTTCCACTGCATATAGGATCATCAATAGGGTAATAAGATTATCCAAATCAGATAAATTAAATTTGATTTAATTTATTCTTATTTATTTTATTTATTAAAATAATATGAATTAGATCTGAAACATCCCATATTTGATACAGATCAAAGAGAAAAATTTTAAAATATATCTCTTGATCTGATCAGATCTGAATGAACCTAGACCGAAAAATCAGGATTTCCCTTCATGAACCCACTGCTTCAGTAGGTTAAATGGCTCCAGATCTACCATGGCCATCGGTGAAGAAGGAGGTTGAAGCACCGACGCTGGAGCGAGAACTGATGGGTCTAGCTTAGATCTGATGGTAGAAGCGATAGATCTTCGGATAGTCACCTTCTTTGGAGGCATTTTTTGGGATCGAGGGAGAGGGCGGAGATGGACCTTAGAGAAGAAGATCCACAGGATCGGCTGAGCTCTCCTTTAAGCATAAGGATACCTCAGGAATAGAGGTCCTTCCTCTAGTGTCAATCCTATTGGTGCAGAATATGGTTGACATCAGATTCAGCTAGAGTTGGAGAAGAAGAGGTCATCGTTGGTGATCTACAAAATAAAGTCCCATTTAGAGTCGGTGGTGGTGGCTCCGACAGGATCCTCCGACAATCAAGTCAATTCTTCTGGCCGACAGAAATAAAATGCTCAGACAAAAATTCAATAGAGTTTTAGGAAGGAGAAAAGAGCTTATAGAAAATATATCTGAAGGTTTTCTTTTTATAGATGATGCCAGTCATAACCATCCGATAGTGGAGTCGCTTGTAGTAGACTAATAAATGACAATCGTAACCATCCTGATAAATGACAGTCATAATCGTTCGATAGTGGGATCGTCTGTTCGTTAAGATTTAATAATCAAAGTTCGGAGGAAGTAGGCATTGGTTGGTGAAGAATTTTGACATATATCAATTTTAGAGAAGTTTGGACTTTTAAAGAGAATACGGCTAGAGGGGATCATCTGGGAGGAATACTACTTGAAATGTGAAAGTAATCCGCTGGAGGAATCCAGATGAAATTTGACTGAAGGAGAAGTTCGGAAGGAGTTTGGCTCCTGAAGAAATTAGATTGAAGGAGACTTTTGAAAGAAGTTTGGCTCCTGTAGAAATCCGACTGAAGGAGAAGTTCAGAAGGAGTTCGGCTTTTGAAGAAATCCGACTGAAGGAGATGTCCGAAAGGAGTTTGGCTCCTGTAGAAATTCGATGGAAGGAGATGTCTGAAAGGAGTTTGGCTCCTATAAAAATTCGACTGAAGGAGAGATCTAGGAGGGGTTCGGCCATTGGAGGGAGTCTGGATGGGGTTCGCCCGTTGGAGGAGTTCGGCTGCTAAAAGAGTTTGACCAGGGTTTGGTTGCTGGAGGAAGAATTTTCAATCGAAGCTTTCCATGATTACTAGTCGAATTAGGCTAAGCATCAGATTGGATTTCGATAGGAGTAGAATTTATCCCCAATAATAGTCTTCCTACTTTCGAGTTCAAAATTCGAAAGAAGAAAGTACAAAAAGATGACTGTCAAAGTTTTTTTTCGGGCTCTACACCCATTGAGGTTGAGGTTGAAGTTGAAGCTCGGAAGAGATCTTATCTCCAACTGAGGTTAAAGGAGATCTTATCTTCTATTGATGTTGGCGTTGAAGTTCGAAAAAGATCTTATCTCCAACTGAGGTTGAAGGAGATCTTATCTCCTATTGACGTTGAAGTTGAAGCTCGGGAGAGATCATATCTCTAGCTGAGGTTGAAGAAGATCTTATCTCTGTTGAGGTTGAAGTTGAAGCTCGAGAGAGATCTTATCCTCAATCGAGGTTGAAGAAGATCTTATCTCCTATTGACGTTGGCATTGAAGCTCGGGGGAGATCTTATCTCTAGCCGAGGTTGAAAGGAGATCTTATCTCCTATTGACGTTGAAGTTGAAGCTCGGAGGAGATCTTATCTCCAGCCGAGGTTGAAGGAGATCTTATCTTCTGTTGATGTTGGTGTTGAAGCTTGGGAGAGATCTTATCTTCAATCAGAGGTTGAAGGAGATCTTATCTCCTGTTGACGTTGAAGTTGAAGCTCGAGGGAGATCTTATCTCCAACTGAGGTTGAAGGAGATCTTATCTCTTGTTGAGGTTGAAGTTGAAAGCTCGGGGAAGATCTTTTCTCTTGTCGAGGTTGAAGGAGATCTTATCTTCTGTTGATGTTGGTGTTGAAGCTCGAAGAAGATCTTATCTCAGTCAAGGTTGAAGGAGATCTTATCTCCTATTGACATTGAAGTTGAAGCTCAAGGAAGATCTTATCTCCAGCTAAGGTTGAAGGAGATCTTATCTTCTGTTGACTTTGAAATTTGAAGCTCGAAGGAGATCTTATCTCCAGCCAAGGTTAAAGGGGATCTTATCTCCTATTAAGATAGAAGTTGAAGCTCAGAGAAGATCTTATCTTCAGTCGAGGTTGAAGAAGATCTTATCTCCTATTGACGTTGGACGTTGAAGCTCGGAGGAGATCTTATCTCCAAGTCGAGATTGAAGGAGATCTTTTCTTCTAGGTTGACAGTTGAAGTTGAAGCTCGAAAGAGATCTTATCTCCAATCGAAGTTGAAGAGATCTTATCTTCTGTTGACATTGGCGTTGAAGCTCGGAGGAGATCTTATCTCTAGCCGAGATTGAAGGAGATCTTTATCTCCTATTGATGTTGAAGTTGAAGCTCGGAGGAGATCTTATCTCCAACCGAGGTTGAAGAAGATCTTATCTCCTATTAAGGTTGAAGTTGAAGCTCGAAAAAGATCTTATCTCTAGTCGAGATTGAAGAAGATCTTATATCCTATTGACATTAGCGTCAAAAGCTCGGGAGAGATCTTTATCTTTCAGCTGAAGGTTGAAGGAGATCTTATCTCCTGTTGATGTTGAAGTTGAAGCTCAGGAGAGATCTTATCTCCAAGCCGAGGTTGAAGGAGATCTTATCTCCTATTGATGTTGAAGTTGAAGCTTGGGGGAGATCTTATCTCCAACCGAGATTGAAGAAGATCTTATCTTCCTATTGATGTTGAAGTTGAAGCTCGGAGAGATCTTATCTCCTAGTCGAGGATTGAAGAAGATCTTATCTTCTGTTGAGATTGAAGTTGAAGCTCGAGGGAGATCTAATCTTCAGCCAAAGTTGAAGGAGATCTTATCTCCTGTTGAAGGATTAGAGCTAGGGGAGATCTTATCTCCAGTCGAGGTTGAAGGAGATCTTATCTCCTATTGACGTTGACGTTGAAGCTCGGGGAGATCTTATTTCTAGCCGAGGTTGATGGAGATCTTATCTCCTATTGAAGGGGTTGGAAGCTCGGAGGAGATCTTATCTCCAGCCAAGGTTGAAGAAGATCTTATCTCTTGTTGAGGTTGAAATTGAAGTTCGGAGGAGATCTTATCTTCAGTCAAGGTTGAAGGAGATCTTATCTGCTATTGAGGTTGAAATTGAAGCTTGGAGGAGATCTTATCTTCAGTCGAGGTTGAAGAAGATCTTATCTTCTATTGAGGTTGAAGTTGAAGCTCGAGAGAGATCTTATCTCCATTCTAGGTTCAAGATGGAATGGACTCTTGCATAATTCGGAGAGAGAAAGGAGGATCAATGCAGACATCATCATGGCGAGCCGTGGCGACGTGGCAGAGTTTCTCAATCCACTAATCCATCTTTCTTAGTTTCTGATCTAGGACGTCATCTCGATCGTAGATTTTAGAAGGCTTCCAACTGTAGATGGGGAAGGTCTCTTTTGGAGAAGAATCATGATCCAAACAAAGATCTTCTACTCTCTATTTTTCTTTCTTAGGGGTGACGAGTATGCTAGCCCAAGTGCTCTTACTCGGGATCAATTCTTGACATACCGATGGCGAGTTTCTTGATGGAATCACCATCAAGGGCTACCGCATGGTCTGCACCATCTCGGTGAGGTCCTGAACCTGCTGCTTCAGTAGGTTAAACTGCTTCGAATCTACCATGGCCGTCGATGGAAGAGGAGGTTGAAGCACCGATGCTGGAGCAGGAACATGTGGGTCTAGCTCAGATCTGATGGTAGAAGCGATAGATCTTCGGATAGTCATCTTCTTTGGAGGCATTTTTTAGGATCGAGAGAGAGGATGGAGATGGACCTTGAAGAAGAAGATCCATACGATCGGCTGAGCACTCCTTTAAGAATAAGAGTACCTTAGGGACAGAGGCTCTTCCTCTAGCGCCAATCCTATTAGTGCAGAATCTGGTTGACGTCGGATTCAACTAGAGTTGGAGAAGAAAAGGTCGCCGTTGGTGATCTGTAAAATAAAATTTCATCTGAAATCGGTGGTGGTGGCTCTGGCAGGATCCTCCAACGATCAAGTCAGTTCTTCTGGCCATCAGAAATGGAATGCTCAGATAAAAATTCAGCTGAGTTTTGGGAAGGAGAAGAGAGCTTATAGAAAACATATCTGGAGGGTTCCTTTTTATAGACAGAGCCTATCGTAACCGTCCGGTAGTGGAGTCGTCTATAGCAGACTGATAAATGATAGTTGTAACCATCTTGATAAATGATAGTTATAATCGTCTGGTAGTGGGATCATCTATTCATTGAGATTTAATAGTCGAAGTCCGGAGGAAGCAGACGTTGGTTGGTGAAGAATTTTGACATATATCAATTCTAGAGGAGTTTGGACTCCTAAAGGGAATACAGCTAGAGGAGATCATTTGAGAGGAATACTACTTGAAATCTAAAAGTAATTTGCTGAAGGAATCCAAATGAAGTTTGCCTGAAGGAGAAGCTTGAAAGGAGTTCGGCTCCTAGAGAAATTTGACTGAAGGAGACGTCCGAAAGAAGTTCCGCTCCTATAGAAATTCGGCTGAAGAAGAAGTTCGAAAGGAGTTCAGCTCTTGGAGGAATTAGACTAAAGAAGATGTCTGGAAGAAGTTCGGCTCCTATAAAAATTTGACTGAAGGAGACGTCCGGAAGAAATTCGACTCCTATAGAAATCTGACTGAAGGAGAGGTTTGGGAGGGGTTCAGCCGCTGGAGGGAGTCTCGGTGGGGTTCGACTGCTGGAGGAGTTCGATCAGGGTTCGATTGCTAGAGGGAGAATTTTTAAATGAAGCTTTCCATGATTATCAGTCGCACTAAGCTAAGCATCAGATTGAACTTCGATAGAAGCGAGATTTATCTCCAATAATAGTTCTCCTACTCTCGAGTTCAAAATTCAAAATAAGGAAGTATAAAATTCGACTGTCGAAGTTCTTTTTTAGGTTCTACACCTGTTAAGGCTGGAGTTGAAGCTCGGAAGAGATCTAATCTCCAACCAAGGTTGAAAGAGATCTTATCTCCTATTGATGTTGGCGTTGAACTTCGGAGGAGATTTTATCTTCAGCCAAGTTTGAAGGAGATCTTATCTCTTATTGACGTTAAAGTTGAAGCTTGGAGGAGATCGTATCTCTAGCCGAGATTGAAGGAGATCTTATCTCCTGTTGAAGTTGAAGTTGAAGCTCGGAGGAGATCTTATCTCCAGCCAAGGTTGAAGGAGATCTTATCTTCTATTGATATTGACGTTGAAAGCTCGAAGGAGATCTTATCTCCAGCCGAGGTTGAAATGAGATCTTATCTCTTGTTGATGTTGAAGTTGAAGCTCGGAAGGAGATCTTATCTCCAGCCGAGGTTGAAGGAGATCTTATCTCCTATTGACAGCCAAGGTTGAAGCTCGGAGGAGATCTTATCTCCTGCAGCTGAGGTTGATGCGGGCGCTCGGAGAAGATCTTATCTCCTACTTCAGAAGAGATCTTATCTCCAATCGAGGTGAAGGAGATCATTCTGGGTTTGATAGGAGCTTTAGCTCGCTGAGGCCGGAGTCCGAAATGAAATCTTAAGCTGTTGACTTATCCCAATCGAGATTTGAAGGAGCCGAGTTGGTCGGAGAGGATGCTCATCTTATTCCTATTGAGCCAAGGTTGAAGAAGGTTAGGCGTTGAAATCTTATCTGGAGAAGTCTTATCCATTCCACTGATGGTTGAAGTTTGATTAAGCTCTGGAAGATTATCTCAGCTCGAGATTGAAGGGAGATCTTTATCTCCCTGTTGACGTTGCGAAGTTGAAGCTCAGAAGGAGATTGTCACATACACGTCTAAGCGTTGAAGAGATTTATCTCTTTGAATGTTCTGAGAGTAAAACTCGAAGAGATCTAATCTCCAACTGAGTTGAAGCAGATCTTATCTCTATTTGAATGACGTTGAAGCTGCGAAAGAGATCTCCTCTCACAGCCACGTGAAGAAGATCTTATCTACCTTGCAGGTTGAAGAAGCTTGTTGGGGAGATCCTTGCTCCAACTAAGGTTGAAAGGCATTGAGTTTTTCGAGGAAGAGATTGAAGTCCTTGAGGAGATCTTCTTATCTAAGGTTGACATGTTGTTAAAGGGTAGAAGCTTGGGGAAGATAGTTATCTCTCAGCCGATTTGTCAAGGTTTGTCTCTTATTGACATTGAGGTTGAAGCTTAGAGGAGATGAAGGTCCTCCAGCCCGAAGTTGAAGGTGATTTATCTCCTGTTAAGGATTCTCCAGCGGGAAGATCCTTCTCCGGTTGGTTTGGAAGATCTTATCTTAGTCTGAAGTAAGAATCTCTCTCTCGAAAAGTTTCTCCCGGCTGAGGTTGAAGATTTAGATCTTATCTGGGATTGAATCTCGGCGGAGATCTTCATATTGTAGATTGAATGGGAGATCTTGACTCCCGCATTGAAGGGAGAAAGGAGGGGAGGTGCGACGTCGTCATCTGCGACTTTGACGTGGCGGATTCCTCAGTCAATCGATCCATTCTCCTCCTTAGTTTTTTGGACTCAATGTTTGGTCTTTCGATCGTAGATCTGTTGCGGGGCTCCGAACGTAGATGGGGGAAGTCGATTAAAGAGAAAATTATGATCCGAAAAAGGAGCCTTTGCTCTCTTTTCTTCTCTCCAGGGTGACGGTCTTTAGGAAAAGTAGCATCTTTTTTTGGGATGTTTCTGAATATCCGATGGTGGGTCTTCTAAAAAAGCTACGACGGCAGACCGCTACCCGCTATGGTCTGCCACACTACTTGGTAAAGGCCCTGAATCTGCTGCTGTCAGTCGTGTTTAACTCTTACAAGTAAACTGGGCGAGGGGAGGTGAGGTTATCCTGGCTGGGAGAGAATGGATCAATTCCGGTCTGGTCGGTAGAAGTGATAGATCTCTGGGTAGTCACCTTCTTTGGAGGCATTTCTTGGGATCGAGGGAGAGGATGGAGATTGATCTTGAAGAAGAAGATCCATAGGATTGACTAAGCACTCCTTTAAGAATAAGGGTACCTCAGGAATAAAGGCCCTTCCTCTAGCACCAATCCTATTGGTGCAGAATCTGGTTGATGCTGGATTCAGCTAGAGTTGGAAAAGAAGAGATTTCCGTCGGTGATCTGTAAAATAAAGTCCCATCCGGAGTCGATGGTGGTGGCTCCAGCAAGATCCTCCGATAATCAAGTCAGTTGTTCTGACCAATAGAAATGAAATGCTCAGGCAAGAATTCAGCAGAGTTTTGGGAAGGAGAAGAGAGCTTATAGAAAACATATCTGGAGGGTTTCTTTTTATAGATGGAGCCTATCATAACCATCCGATAGTAGAGTTGTCTGTAGCAGACTGATAAATGACAATCGTAACTATCCTGATAAATGACAGTCGTAATCGTTTGATAGTGGGATCGCCTATTCGTTGAGATTTAATAGTCGAAGTTCGGAGGAAGCAGGCATGGTTGGTGAAGAACTTTGATATATATCAATTTTAGAGGAGTTTAGACTCCTAAAGGGAATACGACCGGAGGGGATCATCTGGGAGGAATACTACTTGAAATCTGAAAGTAATTTGCTGGAGAAATCCAGATGAAGATTGACTGAAGGAGAAGTCTATAAGAAGTTCGGCCCTTGGAGGAATCCGACTGAAGGAGATGTTCGGAAGCAATTTGACTCTTGTAGAAATCTGACTGAAGGAGAAGTCCAAAAGAAGTTCGGCTCTTGGAGGAATCTGATTGAAAGAGACATTCGAAAGAAGTTTGGCTCCTATAGAAATCTGACTGAAGAAGACATCGGAAAGAAGTTTGGCTCCTATAGAAATCCGACTGAAGGAGAGGTCTGGAAGGGGTTCGACCGCTAGAGGAAGTCTAGGTGGGGTTCGACCGTTGGAGGAGTTTGGCTGCTAAAAGAGTTCGATCGAGATTTGGCTACTGGAGGGAGAATTTCCAATCGAAGCTTTCCATGATTACCAGTCACATTAGGCTAAGTATTAGACTAAACTTCGGTGGGAGCGAAATTTATCCCCAACAATAGTCTCTCCACTTTCGAGTTCGAAATTCGAAAGAAGAGAGTACAAAAAAATGACTGTTGAAGTCTTTTTTCGGGCTTTACATCCATTGAGGTTGAAGTTGAAGCTTGGAGGAGAACTTATCTCCAGTCGAGATTAAAAGAGATCTTATCTTCTATTGACGTTGGCATTGAAGTTCGGGAGAGATCTTATCTCCAGCCGAGGTTGAAGGAGATCTTATCTTCTATTGACGTTGAAGTTGAAGCTCGAGGAAGATCTTATCTTTAGTCGAGGTTGAAGAAGATCTTATTTCCTATTGAGATTGAAGTTGAAGCTCGAGGAAGATCTTATCTTCAGTCGAGGTTGAAGAAGATCTTATCTTCTGTTGACGTTAAAGTTGAAGCTCGAGGGAGATCTTATCTCCAGCCGAGGTTGAAGGAGATCTTAGCTTTTGTTGACGTTGGCATTGAAGCTCGAAAAAGATCTTATCTTCAGTCAAGGTTGAAGGAGATCTTATCTTCTATTGAGGTTGAAGTTGAAGCTCGAAGGAGATCTTATCTCCAGCCGAGGTTGAAGAAGATCTTATCTCCTGTTGAGGTTGAAGTTGATGCTCGGAGAAGATATTATCTCCAGTCGAGGTTGAAGGAGATCTTATCTCCTGTTGATGTTGGCGTTGAAGCTCGAAGGAGATCTTATCTCCAACTGAGGTTGAAGAAGATCTTTTATCTTCTGTTGATGTTGAAGTTGAAGCTCGAAGGAGATCTTATCTCCAGCCGAGGTTGAAGGAGATCTTATCTCCTATTGAGGTTGAAATTGAAGCTCGGAGGAGATCTTATCTCCAACTGAGGTTGAAGAAAATCTTATCTTCTATTGAGGTTGAAGTTGAAGCTTGGTGGAGATCTTATCTCCAGTCGAAGTTGAAGAAGATCTTATCTCCTATTAAAGGATTGGAAGCTTGGGAGAGATCTTATCTCCAGTCGAGGTTGAAGGAGATCTTATCTTCTATATTGAGATTGAAGTTGAAGCTTGGGGGAGATCTTATCTCCAGCTGAGGTTGAAGGAGATCTTATCTCCTATTGATGTTGGCATTGAAGCTCGGAGGAGATCTTATCTTCAGTCGAGGTTGAAGGAGATCTTATCTCCTATTGAACATTACTGTTGAAGTTCAGGAGAGATCTTATCTTCAGTCGAGGTTGAAGGGGATCTTATCTTCTGTTAAGGTTGAAGTTAAAGTTCGGAAGAGATCTTATCTCTAATCAAAGTTGAAGAGGATCTTATCTCTTGTTGACGTTGGTGTTGAAGCTCGGTGGAGACCTTATCTCCAATCGAGGTTGAAGGAGATCTTATCTCCTGTTGATGTTGAAGTTAAAGCTTGGGGTAGATCTTATCTCCAGTCGAGGTTGAAGGAGATCTTATCTCATATTGATGTTGGCATTGAAGCTTAGGGGAGATCTTATCTCCAGCCGAGGTTGAAGAAGATCTTATCTCCTGTTAATGTTGAAGTTGAAGCTCGAGGAAGATCTTATCTCCAACTGAGGTTGAAGAAGATCTTATCTCCTATTGACGTTAACGTTAAAGCTCGAGAGAGATCTTATCTCCAGTCGAGGTTAAAGGAGATCTTATCTCCTATTGATGTTGACGTTGAAGCTCAGGGGTGATCTTATCTCCAGCCGAAGTTGAAGGAGATCTTATCTCTTATTGAAGGGTTGAAGCTCGGGAGAGATCTTATCTCCAACCTAGGTTGAAAGATATCTTATCTCCTATTGAGGTTGAAGTTGAAGCTCGGGAGAGATCTAATCTCCAGTCGAGGTTGAAGGTAGAATGGACTCTTGCATTATTCGAAAAGAGAAAGGAGGATTGGTGTAGACATCATCATGGTGAGCCGGGGCGATGTGTTGGAGTTTCTCAATCCGTCGATCCATCTTTCTTAGTTTCTGATCTAGGACGTCGTCTCGATCGTAGATCTTGGAAGGCTTCCGACCATAGATGGGGAAGGTCTCTTCTAGAGAAGAATCATGATTCGAACAAGGATCCTCTGCTCTCTATTTTCTCTTCTCAGAGATGATGGGTATGCTAGTCCAAGTGCTCTTCCTCAGGACCAATTCCTGACATACCGATGGTGGGTTTCCTGGCGGAATCACTGTCGGAGGCTGCCGCATGGTCTGTATCATCTCGGTGAGGTCCTGAACCCACTGCTTCAGTAGGTTAAATTGCTCTGGATCTACTATGGCCACCGATGGAGGAGGAGGTTGAAGTACTAGCGCTGGAGCAAGAACGAATGAGTCTAGCTCAGATCTGATGGTAGAAGCGATAGATCTCCGAGTAGTCACCTTCTTTGGAGGCATTTTTTAGGATCGAAGGAGAGGATGGAGATGGACCTTGAAGAAGAAGATCCACAGGATTGGCTGAGCACTCCTTTAAGAATAAGGGTACCTCAGGAATAGAGGCCCTTCCTCTAGCGCCAATTCTGTTGGTACAGAATCTAGTTGATGTCAAATTTAGCTGGAGTTGGGGAAGAAGAGGTCATCGCCGGTGATCTGCAAAATAAAGTTTCATTCGAAGTCGATGGTGGTGGCTCCGGCAGGATCCTCCGATGATCAAGTTAATTCTTCTGGCCAACAAAAATGGAATGCTCAGGCAAGAGTTCAACAAAGTTTTGGGAAGGAGAAGAGAGCTTATCAAAAACATATCTAAAGGATCTTTTTTTATAGACGGAGCCTGTCGTAACTGTCCGATAGTGGAGTTGCCTGTAGCAGACTGATAAATGACAATCGTAACCATCCTGATAAATGACAGTCATAATCATTCGGTAGTGGGATCGCTTGTTTGTTGAGATTTAATAGTCGAAGTCTGAAGAAAGTAGATATTGGTTGGTGAAAAACTTTGACATATATCATTTTCAGAAAAGTTCGGACTCCTAAAGAAAATATGGCTAGAGGGAATCATCTAGGAGGAATACTATTTAAAATCTGGAAGTAATTCGCTGGTGGAATCCAGATGAAGTTTGACTGAAGGAGAAATTCAGAAGAAGTTTGACTTTTGGAGGAATCCGACTGAAGGAGACGTCCGGAAGGAGTTTGACTCCTATAGAAATTTGGCTAAAGTAGACATTCGAAAGGAGTTTGGCTCCTATAGGAATCTGATTGAAGGAGAAGTTCGTAAGGAGTTCAGCTCCTAGAAGAATTCGACTAAAGGAGACATCTAGAAGGAGTTCAGCTTCTGTAGAAATTTGACTGAAGGAGACGTTCGAAAGAAGTTCGGCTCCTATAGAAATCTGACTGAAGGAGAGGTTTGGAAGGGGTTCGACCACTGGAGGGAGTCCGGGTGGGGTTCGGCCGCTGGAGAAGTTTGGTTGCTAAAGGAGTTTGATCGGGGTTTGGCTGCTGAAGGGAGAATTTCCAATCGAAGCTTTCCATGATTACCAGTCGCATTAGGCTAAGCATCAGACTTGACTTCAGCGGGAGCGGGGTTTATCCCCAATAAGTCCTAAGGACTTCATCACAACACGAGAGCTTATTAGTAGATGGAAAGAATTTATGATGAAAATGCCAAAATAAATTTTATTTATTTATAATTAATATATAAATATAAACATGTAGCTCAACCATTAACAGACTGATGATTGGCTTTAGGACACTATTTCCAATAATCTCTCATTTGGACTAAAGCCAATTGGTGCGGTATCTAATACCCATCTTCGACTTGAAGTCGTCAAACTCCTTCACCACAACGACTTTAGTGAATGGATCAGTTAGGTTCTCCTTCCCGTTGATCTTTTGAAGGTCGATATCACCTCAATTCATGATCTTCCAGACAAGGTGATAGCGATGCAGAATATGCTTCATCAATTGGTGTGCCTTTAGTTCCTTCGCCTGAGTGATGGCTCTAGAGCTTTGTAGTAGAGCAGAACTCGGCCATCAAGGAGGGTGCTACTCCAAGCTCGATGATGAATTTTCTCAGTCACCCCATTTCTTTGGTAGCATCTAATGAACGACATACTTTGCCTCGTAAATTGAGTCGGCCACAATGTGCTGCTTAGAACTCTTCTAGCAGACAGCTCCACCAATAAGGGTGAACACATACCTCGACATACTTTTGCTATCATCATGATTAGACTTGAAATTGAAGTTTGTAAATCCTATAAGTCTCAAATCTAACTCATAATAAACAAGCCACTGGTTCTTAGTATTTCTTAAATACTTTAAGATGGTTTTAACAATCTTAGATCTGACCGATATCTACTCACTACCCTTAGAGAGTATGCCACATCTTATCTTATACATGTCATGGTATACATGATAGAACCTACTATTGAAGCATATAGAATTCTACTTATACACTCTCTTTCTTGAGGTGTTGTCGGACAATCCCTCTTCGAGAGAGAAATTTCATGATCTATCAGTAGATAGCTTTTTTTAAAACTCTCCATACTGAACCGCTTCAGCACAGTGTCAATGTACATGGACTAGGACAATCCAAGAAATCTCTTAGATCTATCTCTATAGATCTTCATTCCTAGGATGTAGAAAATTTCTTCTAAGTTCTTCATGGAGAATTGAGATGACAGCCAAATCTTTATTCCCTGTAATGTAGGGACATCATTTTCGATTAAGAGAATATCATCTACATACAACATAAGGAATACAACTGCTAGACCATTAGCCCACTTATATATGTAGGGCTTTTCTCCATTCTTAATGAAGCCATACGTCTTGATTGTCCTATCAAAATGTATGTTCCAACTCTCAGATGCTTATTTTAGTCCATAAATGGATCTTTGAAGCTTGCATACCTTAGACTCATCTATGAATATGAACCCTTCATGTTGTATCATATACACCTCTTCGTCTAGCTCTCTATTTAGCAAGTTGTCTTCACATCCATTTGCCAGATTTCATAGTCCAGATGGACAGCAATCGCAAGCATAGTCCGAATGAACTTGAGCATTGCCACAAGAAAAATGTCTCGTCATAGTCTATACCATAACGTTGAAGATATTCCTTGACAACCAGACAGACTTTATAGGTCTCTATTTTTCCATCTGTGCCCTTTTTCTTTTTGAAGACCTACTTACACCCTATGGATTTTATCCCTTCGGATGGGTCAATCAATGTTCATACATTATTGATCTTCATGGACTTTATTTTAGATTTCATGATCTCAAACCATTTCTCAGAATTAGATCTCTATATTGCATCCATGTAGGTGATCGGATCCTCATCATTCTTATCGAGTTTGATAGGATTCTCATCATGGATCAAAAAACCATAATATCTATCCAGCTGACATGATACTCTACCAGACTGCCTTATAGGTGCAAAATAATGGGCTCCGAATTTGATCTAATCAAATTCGATTTAGGTTTAGCTACCTATGTCGGTTTTTTCACTTGTCGAACTTCCTCAAGTTTGATCTTAGAGGCATTAGTTCCTTCACTAAGGAACTTCTTTTTCAAAAAGATTATCTTAAGGCTAACTAACATTTTTTGCTTATCAACTAGGTAGAAATAATATCCTTTGATTTCTTTTGGGTATGCTATAAAATTATACTTGTCAGACCTAGGTCCAAGCTTATTTGTTACTAATCATTTGACACAAGCCAGACACCCCCAAATCCTAAGATATGAGAGTACTGGTTTATGTTCTATCCATATCTCATATGGCATTTTGACTATAGACTTATTGAAAATCTTATTTAGAATATAACAAGCCGACTCGAGTGCATATCTCCAGAAGAAGATCGACAGACCGACAAATCCTATCATGGATTGAACCATATCCAATATGGTTCGATTCATCCTTTCAGACACACCATTATACTATGGTGTTCCAGAAGGAGTCCATTGGGAGAGAATCCCATTCTCCTCTAGATATATCTAAAACTCACTAAAAAGATACTCAATCCTTTGGTCAGATTGAAGAATTTTAATATTCTTTTCAATTTACTTTTCTATCTCATTACGAAATATTTTGAACATTTTAAACGACTCCGACTTGTGCTTCATCAAGTAGATGTACCCATCCTAGATAGGTCGTCAATAAATATTATGAAGTAGAAATATCCATCTCTACCACTTGAGCTCATGGATCCACATATATTAGTATGTACTAGACCCAAGAGTTTACTGGTCGCTCATCCTTTCCAATAAAAGGTGATATTGTCATCTTACCAAGAAGACAGAACTCATAGGTTAAAAGTGATTCACAATCACTGACTTCAAGAATTTCTTCTTGAGCCAACCTATTTATTCTATTCTTATTAATGTGACCTAACCTATAGTGCCAAAGGTAGACTTCCAACATATTATTTATTCTAGGATATTTATTGAAGGACTAGATCATATTAACAGGTTGTGATATAATACAAATATTGTTATACAATTGTCCAACACAAATCATAACACAATTCAAAATGATGTTACAATTTTTTTTTATTGAAAATTCATAACTATTCTTGGCCAAAAGGCCTATAGAGATGATATTCAACAAAAATCTTGGACAATAGTGATATTCATAAAGAATAACTTTATGAGAATTGATTACAAGATCCATGATTCCTAAAGCTAGAACTAAAACTTGTCTTCCATCTCCAACATTCAGGAACCTCTCACATTCATCAAATCTTCTACTGACCTACAAATCCTGCATCGAATTTTAAATATGATAAGAACTTTCAGTATCTAATACCCAGATAGTAGAGTATCATATATTGAGAAATTGCAAGGTGTTATCATATAATTACCTTGCTCAGCAATTGCTTGCTTTTTTCTCGGCCTGTTCGGATCTAGGGAGGCAATGTATTGAGAACAATTTCTCTTCTAGAGCCCTTACTTCTTACAAAATAAGTACTCTATCTGGCTCTGGTCGGGCTTGGACTTCTTGGTCTGATCCTGTGCAGACATCCCAGTATGTGGCTACACCTTCTTATTTTTCTTCTTCTTGTTCTTCTTTCCTTTCTTAAAAGATCGATGACCAGAAGAAGACCCTCCCACTATATTTATCGACTCCTTGTGAAGCTGGTGATCCTTCTCAAAGTTCTACAGCAATGCTAATAAGCCATGGTAGTTCACTGTAGCTTTATCATTCAAAAATGAGTAAGGAAGGAAAGGAAGGACTTGAGTAGAGAGTTCAGTATCGCGTCCTTCCCAAGCTGCTCGTACAAGGAAAAGCCTAGTTTACTTAGGTGCTCAATCATCTCGATCATGTACAATACATGATCGGTGATTGATACCCCATCCCTCAACCAAATGTTGAAAATGGTATAACTAGTCTTATGCCTCTTGATGTTGTCAGGCATGCCAAAGGAGTCGTTCAACATTTGAAGTATCTCTTGTGGCTGGACATTTTCAAACATACGACTGAACTCATCATTCATTGTCATCAGCATAATGCACCGAATGGTGGTGCGGTCGTTGAGCCACTTCTGGTAAGTATCTCGGACCACCCCTCTAGCATTTGGAGTTAACTCCTTAGGTGTCGGATTTGTCAAAATATACAGAATCCACTCGTACTCCAGAACGATTTTCAACTTTTAATACTAAGTATTGAAGTTGGGTCAATTTGTCATTGTCCAACAATGACCAAAGTGATAGGGTAGTGGCCATAGCTGTAGAAAAAAGAAAAATCATAACCTAATTGGTATATAATTTATTAAGCCCAAAGACTTAGATTTTAGTCTAAAGGTTCTCTCACTATTTTATATGAACCAATAGCCTCTATCTTGAATTTGAGGAATTATCTTAATTCTTTAGTGGGTACTAGAATCCACATAGATTACACACAAGCACGACTTTGGTCGATCAACCCATATGCAGCTATGGATAGGTTCATAACCAATTGTTTCTCTAACAACTTCTAGTAATTTTAATTTTACCTCAGAAATCTAATCGTAGGCTTTGGCCTCCACTAAAAAGGTCTGGTTAGATCCAATAATTAACATGACCATATTTGGTGCATCTAACCAACAAATGATCAAGCTTAACTTTGGTCGGCCAATCTTACCATCATTAGAAAGACATATCCAAATCATTATATTATGAATGATAATTCCATTAGTCAATAAGCACCAGACCTTTGGGCTTCTAATGATTATTAAACTAATAGACCCATTATCACTCAACTTAATGAAAAGCTATGACTTAGTTATCACCATAATTTTATCATTTTTAAGAACCTAGTAATTATAAAGGATTTGATTAACTTATTTTAAAACAAGGAGAGAAGATTAACCAGCTAATTTTGATCATCCCATTAACTTCACCAAGTTAGTTCATAAAGGACCTAATTCAAGTTGGTCTTAGGAGCACCTAAATCAGTCATACTGATTTACTTAATTGATATGGGTGAGCTCGAATCACCAAGTAATCTAATCAAAATCTAACTCATCAATTTGGCCAGATAAGTGAGATCAGTGAAAGGGATATGCCATTAACTCATCAAAGATCGAATTAGTGTGAATAGCTCCTAATTAAAAACCACTGGTCTAAACTACCAAACTTACCTTAGACACCAATCGATTCATTAGTTTCAATTTGATCAACCTAGTAATTTAGGTTCGACTACATAGCCATGAATCAAGTCCATTTGATTTTCATTAAAGACGTGGACTTAACCAACTGCAACTATTATAATTAAGTCTAAAGAATCCTTGACCTGATCTAATTTAATATTTGATTAAATTTGATCAATTACTCTAATTTAATCTATTCTTTAGTCTAATCTTAGGTCTAATCTAATTAATAGACCTAATTCATCTAACCCAATAACTTACAAGTTTATGCTCATAATTTAGGATCTTTAATTCATAATTCTTAATCCTAATTGACAATACTTAATTCTTAATTAAGTTTTGGGCTGATGGGTTGGGGTTCAATATTTTGAAAATACTTTTCAAAATTTTGAAAGGTTCTTTTAGAATCTAGTGTTATTCACTAAATGAGTCAACTCATTTCAAAAATAGGTCGGCTCATTTTATAAATAGCTACTAGTTGTACATTTTGATCTAAATCAATGTACAATGTATAAAAAACATGAATTCATTTTAGATCTAATCTAAATACATATTCATGATTAAAATTTAGATTAAAATTAATTTTTAAAATTTTTCTCTGCTTCATATTCAAGAGTAATAACCACAGTAGCACCCCTACACTGAAGAAAAAATTGGGTTTTTTCTACTGCAGGATGCATCTGATCGGATCAGATTTATAATAGAATAATTTTAAAAATTTTTTATAATCAAATCAGATCTGAAAGTTCTCAGATCTAATTAATTGATCTAAAATTTAAAAGTAAAATAAAAATAAAAATAATGATAACAATTATCACCTGTTCGGGTAAATCGTTTATCCATTGTAATGATTTGATGACTGATCTGAGGTTTTGATTGAGCCGTGCACGTGCCCAACCTCTACCGATATCCACTCGAGTCAGATCTGAAAGTCACCTTCTAGATCTGATCTCCAAAGATCAGATTTGATGTCTTCTAGTAGAGCTTTCAAAACAAACTCCAAAAGCTGCGCGTTCACCTCACGAACATCATCGTCTCTCACTGATCTTCATGCTAATGGGACTTAATCTTTACTTGCAGGTTCTGCCCAAATCTTGAGCATGGAGAAGAAGAAGAGGATCAGATGAGGAAGGCATGGAGATGATGATTTTGGTAGGACTTCATCGTAGAGAATTTTCTATACACAACAGCTTGTGCAGGGCCCAATCTATAGACCAAACCAAGAGTTCCTTTGCATGTGACTTTGAATAGGTCAAAGCCAACAAGCAGAAGTACTCTCCCATGATCTCCATGTTAGATATATGTGCCCTAGAAGCCAGAATTGACTGACACTTGTAATACACTTCTAGGGGCAAAATTATAATTTTGACTAAAATCAATAAATGGATTATTTTCTATCACATATGTGTATTTGGTGTCTGTGATACATCCTTTGAGTTAATGGCAATGATAATTCATATTTTCAAGAGTTGAAAATTTAAGACATGAATAATCATTATTAACTCATAAATTGCTCCCGACCATAGGATCATCACGAGGATGGTGATTGATCCGGAAGGTTGGTGTACAATCGCTTCTCTTTAGTAGATGAGTCTTGAGTCTACGGTGTGGAGACACCGGAGCGAGAGTACAGGTACTCGTTAGAGAACGAGGGCACTGAGCGTGACCACCTCGAGTAGTCATTAGGGAAGTCTACCTTCTCGTCAATGACTGACTCGATGCTGCAGTAGTGTGTCTGGTTCTTTGACCTGAGGATGCATCGGCAGTTCACCTTGAGGGTGTTATAGTTTGACTACACCATTACTCGATCTCCTAGCCATATGGAACCCTGAGGTGTATGTTGGCTATAGCATGTTCATTGTAGGAACTGGATTGCATCAAGATGGAATCTATCTACCTCGGTGGTAGAGGAGCAGCCCTATGATGATCATGAGAATCAAGTCCAGAAGCCCATGGCCATGGCAGAGTGAAATAATAGAAAGAGTTTCTATTTAGATTTTCACATTGGACTCGAATCGAATGATTACATCATATGACAGAGACTAGGGTTTGACGAGTTCACCTTAACCCTAATCTGATCGGGGCTCAAGATAGAAGAACTTAATCACACAGGTAGCTGCACCAAGAGGTTCGCATTCAGCTCTGATGGGTTGCCACCATATACTGCTAGGTGTCACTGGTGGATTTTGGGAGCAATTAGAATGATTTAGATGATCGATCATTCTAGCTGTTCGAATCAGAAGAGTTCTGATCCATCGAAAGGAGTTTCGATGATGTCGATGATAGAGATCATGACATATCCCATTACCATACAGAACTGAACCTAACTGGGTCACACAAACAAGGGTTTGAATCTGGTGATCATCAATTGAACTGATCTAGTTCAATTGATCTGAATGAGATTCAATTAGGTTCAAGGAAATCGTGCTAGCACTCGATTGAACCTAACGTTCTTCTTTTGCTATCATAAATAAGTTGTCCTGACTGAGCCAAAGGAGTTTGTGCTCAATCAGAGGCCTTCATATGGTCTGACTGGAGGTTGTCCAAGTCAGAAAAGGTTGTCTTATTTTGTAAGACATTACCTGCCATTTTTGGTCACCTGCCATTTCTTGTTCTTTGACTTTGGTCAAAAGTCTACCTTTGACTGGTCAAACGTTGACCATTGACACTTTGACTTTTGACCACATGTCATGCACCTATTGGAGAGCTGGTGGGGGCCTGTCCCCCTGCCAGAACCTGGCAAGGAGAAGGGCGCACGCCACCCTAGGCGTGTGCCCAAGTTGGAGGCGCCTAGGAGTCCTTGTTGGACAAGGACTCCATCTCCTTTTTGGATTCCAATTAGAGTTCTTCTAAGAACCAACTTTGACTGGTCTTAGGCACCCTCTAAGGAGGAATCCAGGGGACTCTATTCCCACCAATCAGATTTAGATCTGATTTCACAAAGGGTTGTGATTGGTTGGGAAGAAGAGGAGTTGGATCACAGTTAGTCTATAAATAAGACCCTGTGCCCAACTCAGATTGTTACATGATATGAGATTGAAGCTAAGAGTTTCCATATGCCCCAAGGCTGCCTCTCCCCTCCTTCTCCATGCCAAACCACCTTCTCCCCTTGCTCTCCACGTCCAAAAGGAGTTTTGGATTTTTGTTGGTGCGATTCAAGCAAGAGAAAGGCGATCAAAAGCAAGAAGGCTGCGCTGCTGCAAAGGACGACTGCTGATCTTCAAAAGGAGTTTTGAAGATCCTCCAGATCTGATTTTTGAAAACGTGATAGAGAAGAAGAGGATCTCCAGATCCAGCCCGAGTGGATATCGGTAGAGGCCAGGTGCTTGCGTGGCTAGATCCAGAACCTTCCGCTGCATACAGGATCATCAACAGGGTAATAAGATTACCCAAATCAGGTAAATTAAATTTAATTTAATTTATCCTTATTTATTTTATTTATTAAAATAATAAGAATCAGATCTGAAACATTCCAGATCTGATACAGATCAAAGAAAAAAATTTTAAAATATATCTCTTGATCTGATCAGATCTGAATGAACCTGGATCGAGAAATCAGGATTTTCCTTCACTCCATGCCCCACACCCTTTTTTACATATTTTTATCATACAAAAATAAAGGGATATAGCATGGAACAATTTGAGATAAGATTAAGTTGGCGCAAAACTCTTATCTCCCAAAAGTTTGAACTATTCAAACTTTTGATCCATTCAAACTTCATTTGAATGGAACACCTCCATACATATCCATATGGGGTGCATGGCCAAAGAGAGAGTGTGCCCCTTATTCCTCACATAAATCCCATATGGATGTGCACCCTCAGATAAATTCTACGGGGCGCACACCATATCTCTTCTTTCCTACATACTGGGTCAACATTTGATCCTTGTCCTATTTCCATCTCATGGGATTTTGGACAAACATTTTTCAAGTCTCATCCAATAGAATTAGGTCAAGTCCTAACTAAGTTAGAACAAGCCTTGATCAGGCCAGGACTCGGTCTAGTCAAATCAAGAAAAATCCATCTAGAATTTTTGGGAGAGGCTTGTCCAAATTTTATCTCATGATTTTAGGATAAGCCCTAATCTAGCAAAGACAACCCTTATCTTGTTTCCATCTTATGGAATTTAGGACAAGTCTTGATCAAGCTAGGACAAGGTCCAGTCAAATCAAGATAAATCTCTACAGAGTTGTTGGATAAGCCTTGTCCAAATAGTTTCAGAAATTAGCAAGTCTTATCCTATTTCCATTCGATGGATTAGGACAAGCCTAGATCAGGTTAGGACAAGATTTTTCTGATCTGGACAAGTTTCAGTCAGACTAGGACAAATCCATACAGGCTCTTAGGTGAGCCAAATTCAATTTAGCTCAATCGAGACGATCCAAAAAGACTATAGAAGAAGAATGTTAGGCTCAATCGTATGCTAGCATGATTTTCTTGCACCTAATTGGATCTAATTCAAATCAATCGAACTGGATTAGCTCAATTGATGACATCTAGATCCAAACCCTTATTTATATGATTCAGTTAGGTTCAGTTCTATATGGTAATAGGACATGTCATGTCTCTATCATCGACATCATCAAAACATCTTTCAATGGACCAAAACTCTTCCGATTCATCCAATTAGAATCATCGATCATCAAGATAATTCTAATTAATCCTAAAATCCACCAGTGACACCTAGCAATATATGGTGGCAATCCATCAAAATTAAATAGTGAACCTCTCAGTGTAGCTACCTGTGTGATTGGGTTCTTCTATCATGAGCCCCGATGACTTAGGGTTAAGGTAAACTTGTCAAACCCAACATCTATCATATGAATGAATCATTCGATTTGAGTTCGATGTGAAATCCTAATAGAAACTCCTTTCTATTATTTCACACTACCATGGCCATGGATTTTAAGACTCGATCTTATGATCATCATAGGACTACTCCTCTATCGAGGTTGATAAATCTCATCTTGGTGCGATCCAATTCCTATAATGAACATGCTATAGCCAACATATACCTCAGAATTTCGAATGCCTAGGAGACCGAGTTATAGTGTAGTCAAACTATCGATATACCTCAGATCAAAGAACTAGACACATGTTGCAACATTGAGCTAGTCATCGATGAGAAGATAGGCTCCATTATGACTGCTCGAGGTGGTCACGCTCAGTACCCTCATTCTCTAACAAGTATCATACTCTCGCTCTGGTGTTTCCACATCATAGACTCAAGACTCATCTATTCTAAGAAAGTGATCATATACCAATCTTCTGGATCGATCACCATCCTCGTGATGATCCTACGATCGAGAGCAGTTTATGAGTTAATTATGATAACACATGCCTTAAATTCTCAACTCTTGATAATATGTGTTATCATGCCTATTAACTCAATGGATGTATCATAGATTCTTTAATACACAATGTGATAGAATAAATAATCCTTTAATTGATTTTAAGTCAAAACTATGAAAATGCCCCTAGAAAGTATTTAACAAGTGTTAACCAATCTGGCTTTTAGGGCACACATCTAACAAACTTCCACTTGACCTAAAGCCAATTGACTATAAATCTAAGTTCCATTTTCTCAAGGTGGGCTTGGATCTTCTACGGGCCTAAAGGTTTCGTCATTGGGTCAACCACATAGTCTGCGGAGTCGACTTTCTTAACCTTAGTCTAGGAGCACCCAAATCAGTTAAACTAATTTACCTAGCTGACATGGGTTAGCTCGAATAGTCAAGCGATCCGATCAAAACATAATCTCACCAAGATGCCAGGTAAGTTCGATCAGTGGAAGGATCTGCCAGGCTTGCCTTAGACACCATCAGAAATGGTCAGGTAAGCAGGCTGCCAATTAAAAACCACTGGTCTGATTTATCTTAGATACCAACTGGTTTAATTAGTTTCAATTAGATCAACCTAACAGTTCGTGCTAGACCACGTAGCCAAGAATCAAGTCCATCTTGGATCTTGTTAAAGACATGGACTTGATCAATTACAACTATTGTAATTGATCTAGAGAATCCTTAATCTAATCTAAGATAATAATTGATTAGATTTAGTCAATTCTCTAATTAAGTCCATTCTTTAATCTAACCCTAGGTCTAACCCAATTAATGGACCTAATCCTCACTAACCCGTTGAACCCAATATGTTATGATTTGTGTCTTAGGATCTTTAATTTACAATCCTAGATCTTAATCAATCAACTTCTTAATTCTCAATTAAGTTTAGGACTGAGGGTTGGGGTTTAGCTTTTCGAAAATAATTTTTATATTTGTAAAATATTTTTATAACATGGTTCTATCAACCAAGTTGCATGTTTGATTCATAATCAACATGCAAGTAAAATAAACATAAAACTACTTTAGATCTAATCTAAACAGGTTTATGTAATTGAAACAGTTTTAATAATAATCAATCATAAATCTTTCTAGATCAAATCTAACACATTTATGATGATTTAAATCAGATTAAAATATTTTTAATAAGATCATAAAATCTCTTAGATCTAATCTAAAATTTTATGATCAATATTTTAGATTTAATCGAAGTGACCATCTAGCAATAATACCCGACGATCGGATAGGTCGAAGGTGTAGAACACCATCCTTAGAACCCATGAAGATATAGTTTTCATATAATTCATTTTCTTGACCATAATGCTCGTAGGATACCTCAGAGTTCAACTGTTAACTCTGATCAGGTTGTCCACATTATATTTTAAAATATTAAATTCATCTGATGGATTATCTTGGCCAAGATTTTGCTATATTGAAATATAGTGATACATTCTTCTTCAACTTTTGGAGTGGTCAATTCCATCTTGATCACACTTTGACTTCGTAAATACTTGACTGTGCCCAGAAGCCTTTCATTATTGAATTAGAAATTTAGTTAGTCCAGTATTAAAGCATAGTGAGTTGCTTGCAAGTCACTGATGTGATCTCAGGTCTAAGGGATACTTATACCTATATTCCATCAGAGATATTTTCGACAGCAGAATGCTCTAGAGTTGGTCACGTTCAATGACGATGTATCCATACATCTCACCTATATACCATACCAGTGTCTCCACACACCTTAGTTAAGAGGACAACCAACCTATATAGCATATAGCAATCTATGCTCGATAGACACTATCGTCCTAATTAATAGCCTATCATTTGGTCGTGAATAAATTTAAGGACTAATCAATAAATTCTTTCTTTATCAAAACTAAATAGTCCTAAGGACTTCATCACAATAATGAAGTTCATTAGAAGATGTAAACTTATGATGAAAAAGATGCCAAAATATTTTTTATTAATTAATAAACTAATTATAATATCTCAATCGTCAACAGGCTGATGATTGGCTTTGGGACATAATTTCCAACATTAAGAAGGATTGTCCGACAACTTCTAAAGAGAGAGTGTATGAGTAGAATTCTATATGCTTTGGCAATGGGATCTATTATGTATGCCATGATATATACGGGATCAGATGTGGCATACTCACTAGGAGTAGTGAGTAGATACTAGTCTGATCCTAGAGAAAATCACTGAAATATGGTTAAAACCATCCTTAAGTATTTGAGAAATACTAAAGACCAATGGTCGGTTTATGGCAAATCAGATTTGAAACTCGTATAGTTTATAGACTCCAGCTTTCAATTTGACCATGATGACAGTAAAAGGGTATCGGGGTATATCTTTACTCTAAATGGTGGAGCAATTTGCTGAAAAAGTTCCAAATAGCATACAATGGCTGACTTTGTTTGCAAAGTAGAGTACATGGCAGCATCAGATGTAACAAAGAAAGCTATGTGATTGAGGAAGTTCATCACCGAGCTTGGAGTAGCATCCTCCATTGATGGTCCAGTCCTGCTCTACTGCGACAGCACTGGCGCCATAGCTCAAGCAAAGGAATTGAAGGCACATCAGCGAACAAAGCACATTTTGCACTGCTTCCATTTGATCCATGAGATCGTGAATCGTGGTGATGTCGATCTTTAGAAGATCGATAGAAAGGAGAACCTAGTTGATCCCTTCACTAAAGCCCTGGCAATCAAGGAGTTTGACAACCATAAATCGAAGATGGATATTAGATACTATGTCGAGTGGCTTTAAGACAAGTGAGAGTTGTTGGGAATTGTGTCCCAAAGTCAATCGTCAGCCTATTGATGGTTGAGATATTGTAATTGATTTATTAATTAATGAAAAATATTTTGGCATCTTTTTTTATACAAGTTTACAAGTTCCGCCTATATAAGGGATCCTTCAGATACGTTTCTCTCTAAGCTCAAAATTCTGCTCTAAATTTTTTTAAGTGCTTCATTTCTGTTGGTCAAAAAAGTTGATTTGACCGTCGGAGGGTCTTATCGAAACTACCTCACCTCCGATTCGAAACTTATTATGCAGGTGTCGATGGCGACTTCATCTTCTCCAACTCCAGCCTGCATCAATAATTTGATAATCTGGATAGCCATCCCTCTCATTAGTAATCGAGATTACCTCATGAGAAGTAATCGAGATTACCTATCAATCTAGATTACTAACTTAAAAAGCATACTAAATATGATAATATGATGGAGCCTTTTTAAATTACCAACAATCTAGATAGATTGCTAGCTACCAAACGTAACATAAGTATTTTATGGAGTAGCTCGTGCATGCTGTTCTTCAGTGGGAGCACGGGTTAGGCCGCGATGTTGTGGATAGTTGAACCTGGGATGGGTTGGGTCGGCCTAGTAGAAGAGTCTCGAGATTGACTATTGCTATAGAAAATATTTTTTATATTATGGACGGTGTAGACATCATACGATCGGCCAACAAGTTTGATCAAAGTATAGTATCAAAATAATTTTTTTTTTTTTTTTTCTTTCCGATCTACATGCTGGTCAATTATCGTACGTGGTGCGCGTTATCCTGCATCACGCAGCGTAGAAAGTATTTTCCCTGCTATTGAGCCAGCAGCGACCGATAACGGTTGAAGCATACGGACGGTAATGATTGACGAAAATGACGAAAGGCTGATGTAGCACGTCCGTACGCGGACGGTCGGATACGATATTACTGCTCCGGTTTGTGAATTGTGATGGACGTTGTCAACCGTCCAATGGATGATTTTTTTTTTTCAATTGTTGATGATTTCAGCCATCAAGTATATATTGGGTTATATGAATGCGATGCAGCAGACAACTTTTGATCGACTCCGACAAAATCCTTCAGCGGTGTGGTAGTGCTGTCCCTCCGATGAATCCCATGGCGTGGCATAAGGTCGCTGCAGTCTCTGGTACTTTCTCCCTCCCTTTCTCTCATCTCCCCCTCTCTCTCTATCTGTCTGCGTGTGTGAGAGAAATCAATTGCTTCGTTTTTGAATTTCTTTCTATCCCTTTTCTTGCTTACAAGTAAATATAGATTAGCTTAATTTGATTCTGTGAAGGGAAGAGCTCATTTTTCCCCTTCTTGTTTTTTTGGTTTTGCTAATCTTGGTTTTCAACAAATTATTTGCTCTGGTTTATGTGATTTGAAACAGGGGTTGCTGCGCTTGGTCTTGGGACTTATGGGGCTCATGGCTTCAGGCCCCAAAACCCTTCTTACAAAGAGGTAACTAGTTTCTAAGGGGTATTTTATTTCTTGCATGTAAGATTTTGAGGGTCAAGAAAGCAACCTAGCAAGTGTTCAGACATAGACAGAGATCTTGTAATTTTTTGCCCTCTTAATTTTTATTTATTTTCCTTTTCTTTTTCACATTGCAAGGTTTGGCAGACTGCGTCTTTGTATCATTTGGTTCACACGGCAGCGTTAGTCGGAGCTCCCGTCACCAAACACCCCAATATTGTGGGTGCATTACTTATTTCATTTTCTATCACCATAATCTATGCCCTTTTGCTCCTGTTGTTAATTTGTTTGCTGAGTTGTGATCTTTGCACCGAACTTCTGTCCTCTGTGCAGTTTGGAGGCCTATTGACTGCTGGGATTTTGGCATTCTCTGGAACGTGAGTGCATCCCATTTATATTTTCATCTATTATCTGTTTTATAGGCTTTTCTGGATTGTGAAAAAACCATGCAGTAGCCTGCTTAAGAGTATTCTTCATGAGCGTACCAAAAGAATTGAAGTCATTCGTCCAAAGACTGGAATTTGAATATACCAATCCAGTTGGTCACCATCATGATAACCAAAGCACAGTGGTACAACTTGAAGATACCGGGAAAAGTTTATATCAAAGCACTTTATGAATTGATGTTGAATGGGTAAACCACCTGATGGTGGAAACTGGTGCGGAGACAATCATAAGGATAGATTGAGCTTTAGTACATGGCAAGAGATTTTATATATAGAGTCGTGGTTTTAAGTTCCATCCATCTTATCTATTTCTTATGAGAAAATGGGAGTTAAATGGGTCGGGACCCTAAAACCCATCTATTACCGCTGGAAACCATTGGCTTCGGGATTGGGGCGATAGGCTTCTCGCAGGAAAACTTGAGCGACCTGCAAAATCAAGTTCGGGCCAGAGAACTTGTCTCTAGTGAGGATCCTTTGATATTCAAGTCAAAATTAAGTGACAACCAATTTTTAAGAGAGGGATCACTTGCTTACCTAGGTCCTCGAGGTTTATGATATTTGTAAGCAAACTTTACGTGATTGTTTCGCCATTCCATTGATTTTGGGCCACTAATCTCGTCGTGGCGAGATCTCCAGAAACCCTTCAAATGGAAAGACAGCTATTAACATAACCAGAGTACCTTATCTATCATCGATGGTTTAGGACGAGCGGATAACAGTCTATTTGTGGTTGGATTACAGCTGTATTGCGGTCAATCCACAGGATGATTCACTTATCTGAGGTGATTTTAAAAATTGTGAACGCCATCCGGAGTGTTTACACGAAAGAACGGGTCAGATCTGTCCCCTGGTGTTGGTCATCAGTTCAGAGGATACTATTATAATTTTTCGGTCTCTGGGTGCTTGTTCATATAAACTGAGCTGTGTTTCTGAGGTAGATCAGACGATCTGAGGTGTTATATTACTATCGTAATACTATCCTCCTAGTGCTGAGTCTGAGAATCAGGCAAAAAGACTAATCTTGATCTACTTCCTCATTCGTAGTTGCGTCCTAACATTTGATTGTTGACGACGTCTTTACTTGGGGCAAGGGTAGCTATGGTTGGAGAGTCCGTTATGTTTGTCGATTCATTAGGAAAAGACAAATTTAACATTGGGTGTCCGTTTGTCTTCTCCTTCCCCATTTTAAAGCACATGTAGAGGATAACTGAGGGATGAAAGGCATTTCTGAACACGAAATCTTTTGTTTCTCACATTCCTTCTTCTAAAGTTGTTTCGCTAGGCTTTTTGATCCAGATGGATTCTCTGATGGCTGAGACGTTAAAGAGGTTATCGGCTCAAAGATTGCGAGCTAAGATTTCGTCTGCTCAACCTCAAGCTTCTAGAAGCTCTTCTGCCGAAGTTTCGGATGCTCCTTCAATACCCTCTCTCCCTGTCTCGAATGATGCAAAAAGAGATGGATCCTTGTTAGAGAATGACTTACAAAATTCGGCAGGCGACGATGGGGTTGAACTGGAGGATCCAGCGAGGGGAGACATGGAGGTGGCGACAGAATCGATGGCGGGAACTTCCATGGAGGTTGTCCCTACTACTTCCTCGGCGCATGTTGTTTTAGAGACGGAGGCGAATCTCCCCAAAGGGATGGAAGAAGTCATAGAGGCAATCAATTCCATCAACTCGACTGGCGCGGTTGAAGCTGTCAAACCGCAGAGGGCAGAGATTCCTACCCCTAATGTTTTTTCGATGGAGATTCAGGGGGAGATGCCCCAAATGCCATCGATTCCTTTTCTTTTCTCGCTGGAAACAATTTGGGAGTCGCTGCCGATTTCTTGAGGAGGCATCTTTCTCTTATGGATAGGTTGACTCTAGAGGGCGAAGATATCCAACGTCAAGTATCTGGGGCCTTCAAATCTTTGGCTTCAATTAGTCACTATTTGGCGAGCTTCGTTGGGGCCGCTTCCGGATTTTCACCTTTAGAGCTTGCGGAAGTGAAAGGGGAGCTTGAAAAGTCCAAATATTATCTTGAACAGGAGAAAGCTGCCAATGCTGATCTGGTTAGGAAGATCGACTGCTCTGAGAAAGCTCTTTCTGAGGCTCAGGAAGTAATCGATCGGGGGGACAACGAGTTAAGTAGAGCTTGCCACAGAATTGAGGTCCTTGAGAAGCAGAGGGCCGAAGCTAACCGAGAATGCCGTCGAGTTCATGACATTGTCAGATGCTTGAAAAGGCCTCTCACGGAGAGGGGTGGATTCTTGTCAGGGATTCTTCCTCCTCAAGAATCCGACGATCGACTGACAAAGAGGTCTAGGACTTCCAGCAGGGGTCACCACCTAGAAGAGGCATTACGAAGATCTCAAATTTCCTCTTTTATGGGAGGATCCGCGACTCAGGGGTCTCCAGCTGAACCTCAAGTATTGACCGATTCACTCGAACGGCTAAGGATGGGACTGACTTCGTCACCAAGGCTTGCAAGATGGGCTTTTATGCAGGCTTTAACGAATGCAAGGAAATAGCCTTGTCTTACCTTCCTGATGGTACTGCAGAACTTCTGCACGCAGATCGGTCGGATGTAAACCTGCAATCCATGATTCGTGTTTGCATCAGCGAGTTCTCAAATGCATCTGATTTCGCTACCAAAAGGGACAAGGTGGACCCCAACATGTAGGAGGTTTGATTTGGAGCCAAAAGGAGAATTTCTCCGAGGTGGATCGTCGAGAGGTTTCTGATGGTGTCCTCGTACATACATCATTTCTCCCCCTTTTTTTTTGTACACCAAACTTGGTATAAAGGATTTATATAAAGGAATTGCTTTTTCGCTGAGGCGATTTCCTCCTTATTCTCCTTTTAAATGCTCCGAGCCATTGAACTTGTTTTCCCGCTTAAATTATAATTTTGTCATCTTTGCCCTGTCTGTCAAGCGATTCGTAGATCAGGAGGAATGGGATTGAAACCGCCATTCGTGTGTAGATTACTGCAGCACATTTTCGCACGTCGCCTCATGAGTAGAGCAGGGCACGATTCTAGCCATCCGTACTGATTTGTCATATCAATGACGGAGGCTGCGCCTAATAGCTGGTTGCCAAGCATCCACATTGCATCAATCTCCGCAGCGTGCATTTAATATTTTGAGAAGACGAATCATTTGAATTTCTGCCGATTCTATATAAGGCCCAGATGGAATAAAAGTTGAGCCTTGTCACCTTCTTGCTACAATTTTTTTGTCTGTTCTTCCTCTTGCAAAAGATGGTTCGATCTGGAGATTCAAATTAGCTTCCCTGGTTTTTCAATCAGAGGTGAGGGAGGAAGATTTAGTATCGATTCACAATCAGTTCAACTTTCCCCTAGAATTTCAACTCAAAGTTCCCAAGCCGGAAGAATTGGTTTGTAGCCCTCCTCCTGGTCGAATCGGAGTGTATGAGGAGTGCTTTCGGGCCGGGTTGAGGTTCCCTCTTCATTCCTTTTTTGTCACTTTCTTTCGCTATTTGGATATGTCATTCTGTTCTGTGGTGCCAAACTCGTGGCGCCACATTTGTCGCTTCACTGTGGCGTGTCTTCTAGCCGGGGTGGAGCCAACTGTTACGCTCTTCCGCTATTACTTCATGGTGAAGAGACATCCTCTTGCCCGTGATTGGTGGTACGTGACCCCCAGATTAAGAAGAGGTATCCCCCCGCTGATCCTTGATGCTCCTGCTGTTCATGGGTGGAAGATCCGATTTTTGTTTGTTTCCCATACTTTGGAAGAAGATTGGGGTTTTGTCGATTGGGGGGAGCCGCAGGAAAATTTGTTGAAAGACCCACCGCTCGGTCCACATTTAAAACTGGACTTGGATACCTTGCAAAGTTTTGAGATTCCAGAATTGAAAGAGCTGCTATCCGAGCAGATTCTATTCAATGTTGGGATCAGCCAATTCAACTCTTTGGGTATGTATTTATTTTTGTTTTTTTTTTATGCCGATAGATTTCTCAAGTTTGAAATCCGATATTGATTGACAAGTCCCTTGGATTTTAGGGAACGATCAAAGTCTGCTTAAGGCTGTGGTTCCGAAGGGTCATTGGAAAAGGAAGATATGCACAGTCGGTGAGAGATCTACTCGCATTCGAATCAATCCTCTTCCGGCACTGCGGTCTCTTGTGGCCGAAGAGCCTGGTCTTCTTAGCATCGAGGACTTCCAAATCGTGTAGGTTCCACATGACTCGAGACCTTCGATCCCTGAGGTGAATAATGAGGCCTCCGTTGAGTGCTTGTTCAGCAAGGCCATCTTAAGTTTACTGGCTCTCGAAGTCTTAGGCCTTTTTCTAGAGGAGTCTAGGGGAACAGGAGCCAGTGAAACAGCAGCGGCTGGAACACTGCCGGCTGGGGACGCCGATGCTTTGAAAGCTTGAGCGGCAATAACCTTGAAGGCTCCATTGGATGAGCCATGGGTTTCTGAAGATGCCAATGCTTCTGGAACCGTGCCAGCTAAAGTCAACTGCGATGGTTCTTCCGTGGATGACTATAAGGTGGCATGTGAGGCATTTTCAAATTTTCTCTTTCTTGCCGACGCGTCCAACTTACTGCTTGAACCTCTGAAGACGAAGAGGCAAAAAGCTTTGGACTGCTTTGTTCGGGTAAGCCGAAGACATCGACTATTGTTCTCTTTATTTTCGTTTCCTTATTTCAAAGCTTGCTCTTATGAGTCTTATGAAACGTTTCAACAGCTCACCCATTATTGTTGATCTTTCACGTAGGGCGACGAAGCTTGAAATTGAGGCCTTGATCCTCAAGAAGACGAAGAATCAATTATCCAAAGCGGTTGGAGAGACTTCGGATAGAGCTGAGGCAGTAGAGAAGAAGGTTCAGGATGTCGAGGCGGTGTTAAAGAAATTTGTAGAGGAGAACGTCCGTCTACTGGATATCAATAAAATCTTAGAGGCCGAAACTGAAGAATTGAAAGCTCGAGTCACCAAGGCTGAAGCATCCTAGGTGGAGGCTTTACTCTTAGCGAAAGCGGTTGAGGACAAGGCCTCGAAGGCTGTTGACGATTTTCGGGCGTCTACTGAATTTAGAGAGGAGAAAGCCTCATTTGTATTAGATGCTTATGATGAAGGAAAACATGTCGTCCGCAAAGAGATAGCTTTGAAATATCCAAAATTGGACTTGAGCTTTTTGGATGTACCTTTGGACCACTTGTCTTGAATCTTTGTTTTCTTCAGCCCTTCAGAAGTCTTTGTAAGGAAACTTTTATGGATAAAATTTCTCCCTTTTGCTCCATTTTTCTTGTTTTATTCTGATATGAAGAGTCGTCTCTTCAGCTTGTGAGGTTTCGTACTTCGTATTCTTAGTTTAAATACCTACGAGCTGATCTTCTCATCTTCCGTGCACGCGTTTGACGAAACGTGCCTAGTTTTCATGTATGTCATTAAATGCGCACGGTTATTGAAGCGACGTAATCGTGAGTTTTACTCGAAATCCGATACTTAGTCGTGGGCCGGCAGGAATATCCAATCCCCGGCTTATGTGTGGCAAGATTTGATACTTGTAATTATGGTGGACTTGCCTATTTATAGCGACGTTCCATTTGCTGGTTCCGTCTGTGACATTCTTCATCTCTCGGTGGAATGTTTGCAAGATGGTTTTGTCTCCCAAAAGGAGACAAAGTTCGTTTGTTCCTTGATGGCGATTGTTATTCAATTGAAGGGGTGGAGTGTTGGTTGATTTCGATCAATTCGGGGGTGCCGATGATGGGTGCTTTGCCGTTTGGACACCTCCACTCTCGGTCTTGAGATCTTTGTCATCCTACTTCGCCTATAGGGGATGGTCTTTCGCTCGACCCTGAGAGTTTTGTCACGGTTCTCTTGTCCTGAGAGGGCAGGATTTTGTGATTTTCTTAAAGGGGTATGAGGTTGTGCTACCCTTGCAAAGGAGCAGGAAGAAGTTGAGCCGCCATCGGGAGCGTCTGAAGTTTGCATCTTATGCTTTGAAGGCTTCCTCAGCCATTATGTCCCCAGAAACTGTGACTCTGGAACATCGATGGGGTGCTTCGAAGCAACTTTAGAGCGCTTTCCCCGGATTATCTATCATGCATTTGCATTCGATGGAGGGGTTCTTTGTTCTATGGTTGGGTAGAGTTGGACTCCAAGCGAGCACTACCTCAACCGCGGCGGGATCTCCATCGTTGCCACTTCTTGGCGGTTCTGCTGGTGGCACTTGAGGTTGTGCCACCTCTACAACGGGGAGGAGCGCAATTCGAGCAGTCGAGAGATCTTGCGAGTCCGGGTCGTCAAGATATGGACTCCAAAAATACCTAATTTCGGCTTCGGCGGGAAGTCCATCACCTCGGATCTTGCACCTCTTCGGACCTGGGTACCCTTTATGGGATCCCAAAGCCTCAAATCTTTAGAGGAGCTTCTTCTGTACATCAACGACTTTAGCTTCATCAGGCTTCTTGATCGTATGTCCTTACGTTGGAGTCATGTTTTGTAATCTTAATTGTACTGTTTACTGTTGTCTTATGTAAAAGCAATTGGATTATTGCCCTTGTAAAAGTTCTCATATGAAATAAAATACTTTTTCTTTTCTATTGCATTCTGTTTCTATTTTATGTTCTTCATAAATTATCCCGATCAAAGGGACCTTGAATTTGTGTTGATTTCCTTAGCCAAATAGGTTTTTGGTTGAAACGGTTCCGATCCGGGAAACTCGCCATGAGTTATCTCGAATGAAAGAATTCAATTGAAGTGGTTCCGATCAAAGGAACTCGCTGTGAAGTATTCCAAATAGAGGGATTTTTATTTGAAGCGATTTCGATCTGAGGAACTCGCTGTGGAGTATCCCGAACAGAGGGATTTTTGTTTGAAGCGGTCCCGATCAGAGGAACTCGCTATGGAGTATCCCGAATAAAGGAATTTTTATTTGAAGCGGTCCCGATCTGAGGAACTCGCTGTGAAGTATCCTGAATAGAGGGATTTTTATTTGAAGCGATTCTGATATGAGAAACTCTATGAAGTATCCCGAATAGAGGAATTTTTATTTAACTTCTCCAATTTGATAGCTACGCACATATTTACTTGACAAAGCAAAATAATAAACTTGGAAATCTATTCGTTTATTCGTTTCATTGATAATACATTCGGAGGTTGGCTGAATTCCATGGCCTGAGGAGGGTCCCATTGAGTTGTTTAAGCTAATAAGTTCTTTGTCGCGCTACTTTATCGACCTGATAAGGCCCTTCCTAGTTAGGTGAAAGCTTTCTTTGTTCGGTTGGCTTGGAAACTTCAGCTCTCTAAAGAACAAGATCGCTAGTTCGGAAATCTTTGGTTTTGACCCGAGAATTATAATATCTTGCAACCTTCTGTCGATATGCGGCCATCCTCACCGCCGCTCACTCTCTGGTTTCCTCGATCAAATCGAGGTTGGCCCTGAGCCAAATTGGATTAGTATCCTCATCATATTCCTCAACTCTGATGGAAGGAAGTCCGAATTCCATAGGTATGATGGCTTCGGTGCCAAATGCTAGTCGGGATCCTCTGAGTCGTTCGATAGGCCTATAGATAGAACGTGATAAAGTTTTTCCACCCACGACCTCCCGGTTCGGTCTAGTCTGGCTTTGAGACCTCGAAGGAGGGTTCTGTTGGTGACCTCCACTTCTTCATTTGCTTGTGGGTGGCCTACCGAAGTGAAGCACTGCTCAATTCCGTGGTCTTCACAGAATTCTTTAAGTTGGGAGCCACTGAACTATCTCTCGTTGTCTGAGATCAATATTTTCGGAAGTCCATAATGGCAGATAATTGATTTCTAGGTGAAATCTCGGACCTTTGTTTTCGTGATCTGGGCTAAAGGCTCGGCTTCTACCCACTTGGTGAAGTAGTCAATCACCACCAGTAGGAATTTTCATTGGTCGGAAGCTCGAGGAAACGGATCTAAAATGTCCAATCCCCATTGGGCGAACGACCAGGAAGATTCGATGGGAGTCAGAAGAGCTACGGACTGATGCTGAGTTCGATCGTTGCGTTAACATTGCTCGCATCTCCTGATAAAATTTTGAGCATCCTGCTGCATTGTCGGTCAGTAATACCCTTGTCGAAGGATTTTGTAAGATAAGGACCGACCCCCCAGATGGTTTCCGTAGATTCCTTCATGAACTTTCCGCAAGGCATAATCCACTTCTGAAGGACACAAACACCTCATAAGTGGTAGAGAAAAAGATCACATATATAGGTCGTTATCGAGCAACACATATCTGGCGGCCTGATTCCTAATTTTTCAAGCCTTTTTTCGGTTTGGTGGCGTTTCTCCTATCTTCAAATATCTTAAGATAGGGTCCATCCAGTTGGTCTCTTCATTAATCTGCTGAATTATGGCGGGCTCTTCTAAGTTTGAAGCTTTCAGGACCTCGAAGTAGGTCTCTCTTCCTAGGTCGGCGGGCAGCAAAGATGCGAGCTTTGATAAAGCATCCGCCTTGATGTTTTGTGTCCAGAGGACCTATTGGATGTCAAAATATTTGAAGCATGAGGTTAGATCTTTTATCCTTTGGAGATATTTTTTCATGTTTTCCTCTCGAGCTTCGTATTCTTCTTTTATCTACTCCACCTCCAGCTGAGAATCACTGAATACTTTCAGGTATTGGGCCCCGATTTGCTGAGCGATTTTCAGTCCAGCAATAAGGGCTTCGTATTCCGCCTTGTTATTGGTAGTTAAAAATTTGAAGCGAATGGCGTATGCTGCCACATCTCCTTCTGGACTGGATAGAATGAGCTCAGCTCCTGACCCTGTTGACTTTGAAGAGCCATCAACGTGCAGGGTCCACGTTTCCTCCGGATTTGACCTCTAGCTCTTGTCACTTTTCGAGCTTGCAGGATCTTCAGATCTTGTCATAGGGTTTTCTTCCGGGGACTCCTCGTTCGGCATAGTACATTCGAGGACGAAATCGGCCAGGATTTGAGCCTTAATGGATGGCCTCGGTCGGTACTGAATATCCAACTCTAAGAGCTCTAGTGTCCATTTTGCTATCCATCCAGAAGAGTCTGGTCGGTGCAGGACCATTTTCAAAGGCTGATCCATGAGCACCATTATGGTATGAGCTTAGAAATAGGGTTAGAGCTTTCTCGCGGCGATAATGAGCGCGAAGACCAACTTTTCTAACTTTGCATATCCGGTTTCCGTGTTGTGGAGGACTTTGTTGATGTAGTATATAGGCTTCTGGACTCGTCCCTCCTCCTGGACAAGGATCGTGCTGATAGCTGTCGGTGAAACAGCTAGGTAGAGATAGAGCTCTTCATCCGGCAATGGTTTGGTGAGCAGAGGCGAGGAGCTGGGATATCTTTTCAACTCCTCGAAAGCCTTTTGGCATTTCGGGGTCCATTGGAAATCTGTTGGTTGCTTGAGTGTCTGGAAGAATGGGAGGCACCTTTTGGCTGACCTGAAAATAAAACGATTAAGGGAGGCAATTTTTCCAATCAGACGCTATATCTCTTTAATATTCTTCGGAGGTGACATTTCCAGAATTGCCTCGATTTTTTTAGGGTTCATTTCAATTCCTTGGCGGGAGATCATAAAATCGAGGAATTTGCCGGTAGTGACTCCGAAGGCACACTTCGTGGGATTCAATTTCATTTGATATCGTCGAAGTGTATTGAAGGCTTCATGAAGATCTCGCACATGATCAGGTATCACTCAACTTTTCACCAACATGTCATTGACAAAGGCTTCCATGTTCCTGCCGATTTGATCTTTGAAAATCTTATTGACCAGCCTTTGATATATGGCCCCTGCATTTTTTAAGTCTGAAAGGCATCACCCTATAATTATAAAGCCCATGTCAGTTACAAAGGCTGTTTTCTCCTCATCTTTTGGGGCCATCAGGATTTGGTTGTAATTGGAAAAGGCATTCATGAAGCTGAGGAGCTCATGCCCAGAGGTAGCGTCGACCAGTTGGTCGATTCGGGGTAACGGATAGCTATCTTTAGGATAGGCTTTATTCAAATCGGTGAAGTCGATACACATATGCCACTTTCCATTTGCCTTCACCAAAACAACATTCGCCAACCAGTCTGGGTACATAGCCTCCCGGATGAAACCAGCCTTCATCAGTTTGTCCAACTCTTTGGCGATCGCCTTTTGGCATTTAGGAGCAAAGCTTCGCTTCTTCTACTTCATTGGACGATAGGTCGGATCCACTTTTAAATGATGGGCCATCACCGATGGGTCGATCCCAGGCATGTCAGCAGCCGACCAGGCGAAAAGGTCCGCATTTGCCTACAAAAGATTGATCAGTTGGTGTTTTATTATCCGATCAAGACAGAATCCGATCTTCACAGTCTGATGGGGGTTCTCTTTTCTTAGTGGTATCTCCTAAAGATCATCAGACGGTTGGACTCGATTTTCTGCTAGATCATCACGTGCATCTAGCCCTATCGGAAACTTCGGTTGGTTTTCTATTGGGCTCTTTGTCTGGAGCTTAGCAGCAAAATATGTCTGGCGATGGTCTGGTTGCCCCGAATCTTTCCTACTTCATGGGTTGTTGGGAATTTGACCAAGAGATGATAGTTGGATACAACAGCCTTGAGCTTCCATAAACTTGGTCTTCCGAGGATGGCATTATAGGCAGAGGGAACTTTCATGATAAGGAAATCCACCTGTATGGTCGCCTGCTGAGGCGGGGTTCCCACGGTTCTAGGCAAATTGATCATTCCTTCTGGGATTATGGAGCTTCCGAAAAATCCTTGGATCGGCACGTCGAAACGAGTTAACCGATCGAGAGAAAGTCCTGAGGGAGAAAGTAGAAAAGTACAAAATGTCAACTGAGCTTTCATTATCAACAAGTATGCGGTGTATATTAAAATCAGAAACATTTAAAGAGAGAACCACAGCATCATTATGCGGTTGCTGTACACTATTTGCATCCTGCTCAGTGAAAGTTATTAGTTCTTGGAGCCTATCCTCACGTCTGAGCTTCTTTGATGCTGCCACCTCTAACGACCCCCAGTAATCATGTGAATTTCTCCACGAAGAGGCCGTTCTCCAATCGTTGTTGGGTCTCTCTCCTCTGGTGCGGGCATTAGCATTTGTCATTGAGGTTGGGGAGGTGGTTGCCGGGCCCTCAACTGAGGCCGCCGCGGGGGGATCCTTCCACGGACGAAGCGTTCCAGCCTTCCTTTCCGAATTAATTTCTCAATGGCATCGCGAAGGAGGCGGCAGTCTTCAGTATCGTGACCATGGTTATAATGATAGAAGTAGAATTTCGTCGTATCCCGGCATTTCGGACTGGTCCGCATCCTCGGAGGTTGGGGGAGTTGGTCTTGGATCTGCATCAGAACTTCTCCCCGAGTAGCATTTGAGGCATATAATTATTAAAACGCCTCAGCGGGGATCGCTGTTGATCTCGCCTTTGCGGGCTAGGAGATTGGCGGTTCCGGAAAGAGTTTCCGCCCTTAAGGTTCTTGGGCGGAGAGCAGGAGTGCTGACGGTAAGTCTCCCTTTTTGAGGGGAGATGCTCCTTGTTCGACCCCATTTGAACATCATTGACAGGGGGTCTTCAGCAAAGGCTTCTTCGACATTAGTATACTTTCTTGCCTTTTCCAGTGTACCATTATAGTCTTTTGGATAGGACTTCACCAGCGACCTCTTCAGGTCGTTTCTTTGCAGTCCGACCATGAAAGCAAACATCGCGATTGATTGGTCGAGATTGCGAACTTCTAGGATTGCCGCGTTGAAATGGCTCAGATAACTACAGATTGTTTCACCATCCCTCTGATAGATGGTGTACAGGTGGTCGGACCGCTTTTGCTGCTTGCAGTTGCTGACAAAGTACACCATTAAAGACTGGCTCAGCTCATTGAAAGAATGAATCGAGCCCGATTTTAAATTGGAGTACCATTGTCGAGCCGCCTCTTTGAGAGTGGCAGGGAATGCCTAATAGAGAGTAGCATTCAATGCTCCTTGAAAGAGCAAAGCTGCCTTGAAGGTTTCGATATGGTCGATGGGGTCGGTGGTCCCATTGTAGGTCTCGAGTTGAGGCAGCTTGAATCCTGGTGGCGGTAGTTCTCTCAGGATCTTCTTGTCAAAGGGAGGCTCGCCGCTAAGACCATCAAAGGGTCAAGAAGAGGATGCTTTATTTAAAGCTTCGAGTTTCTTGTCGAACTTCCAAAGCTTTCTTTCAATCATCAAGTCCCGGTCGGTGAGGACCTCGAACTGCTGGGGAGAGTGGTGGTCGAGAGTAGAACCATGCCCTGACTGTGGGCTAAGAGACCGCTGATGGGGTCGTCCCCTCCTGGGACTTTACGGAGGTGCTTGAGTGGGTTCGACTTGTTACCGGAAAGATGCCAGTGGCTGTATTAGCGCCGTTGCTGGTGGCGCGAGCGGGACTATCGGAGGCATCGGTTGCACGGTTGAAGGTGGAGCAGGAGCAATCAGATTAGGCTGCGGCGCCATTGAAAAAGGCACGATCACTGTTTGGACCGTTTGAGCGGCGACCGTCAGGAAGTGGACCTACTGGAGGAGCAGGTTAAACTAGTCCATGGTGACATGGGCCGACTGGACAGGTGGAGAGATTTCCACCGCAATGAGCTGAACATGATCATCAACCCTCAAATCCACCTGTTGTGAGGTGGTAGCCTTTGCGACGTCATTGAGATGGGATAAGGCCTTCTTTGGAGCCATAGTTGTCACCGAAAATTGGTTCGTTTTCTCGAAACCAGACGATTAGCTTTTCACAGAAGTAGTGGTAGGCTAAAAGTTTAGCCGCCCTCCTTCTAGCGCCAATCTATTATTGCTGGAAACCATCGGCTTCGAGACAGGGGCGATAGGCTTCTCACAAGAAAACTTGAGCGACCTGCAAAATCAAGTCCGAGCCGGAGGATTTGTCTTCGGCGAGGATCCTCCGGCGCTTAAGTCAGAATTAAGTGACAACCAATTTTTTAGAGAGGGATCACTTGCTTACCTGGGTCCTCGGGGTTTGTAATATTTGTAGGCAAACTTTATGCAATTGTTTCGCCATTTCGTTAATTTTGGGCTGTTAATCTTGTCATGGCGAGATCTCCGGGAACCCTTCGAACGGAAAGACAACTATTAACGTAACCAGGGTACCTTATCTGTCGTCGATGGTTTAGGGTAAGTGGATAACAGTCTGTTTGCGGCTGGATTATAGTTGTATTGCGGTCAATCCGCGGGATGATTCACTTATTTGAGGCGATTTTAAAAATTGTGAATGCCATCCGGAGTGTTTATATGAAAGAACAGGTCAGATCTGTCCCCTGGTGTTGGTCATCAATTCAGAGGATACTATAGTAATTTTTTGGTCCCTGGGTGCTTGTTGATATAAACTGAGCTGAGGTGTTCTTGGGATAGATTAGACGATCTGAGGTGTTACATTACTACTGTAACACCATCCATGCTGGGAAAAAAAAGAGGGAAGGAAGAAGGCAGGCAAGATGAAGAAACGGAAAAAGTGAGAGGAAAGAAAGAAAGGATGGGAAAAGAAAGAAAGGAGGGAAAGAAGGAAGAAATGAAAGAGAAAGAAGAAGAAAAAGCAAAAAACAAAAGAAAGGAAGGGATAGGAAAAAGAAAGAAAATGGAAAGGAAAGAGAGGAAGGTAGAAGAAAAAGAAAGAAAAGAAGGAAAGAGAAAAAAAAGAAAATAAGAAAGAAAGGAAGAAAGGAAAGAAAATGAAGAGAGAGATGGAGTATATCTACTGGGATGTATGAGCGGGACCGTGCTTGAATGGGGCGGGATAGTGGGGCATCTCATTCCATAGAGAAACTAACACACCTTTGTCACATGGGATTTAAAACCTTATGTAGAGTGTTTTAGAGAATGGTGGAATTCCATATTTGTGTTTTGCTTAAGGATTTTGGAATTTAGAGATGAAAAATATTGTTGCATACAAGCTAGCACAGGTGTGTCTTGGTAATATGAAGAATTCAGACCATTTTGAATGCATAAATAACTTAAATGATGAAATCCTAATAAATGTTATTTTGTGTATTTGGAAAATGTAGTTGAATGAAAGAATCGTGTGACCATACCTAATTACCAAATTAAAAAATGGATAAAATAATTGTGGATCTAAAATTTATTTATATTTTGATGCCTAAAAAAACATAATCATACAAAGATTTAGCCGAGGTGTAACTATCTTTAAAATGAAATAATTTCATGCTATAAAGGTAGAGCATTGGGGAGATTTTTCTTACCCAGCAATTGTTTAATATGTCCAAAATACCAAGGAACTTACATGATAGGCAACTTGAAGGAAGTAAGGCACATTGAGTTTGTAGACAGGACATGTATGAGGGAGCAATACCGATTAGAAAAACTACTCATGGATAATCTGGGGAGTTGTTCAATGGCAATAGGCCTTCAATGAGAAACAACTTAAAGCCCTTTAACTTTTTATATTTGCTCTTATTTTGGAGGAATTGTGTTACTTATAGATGGTGCAATGATCATTGATGATGCCAAAGAAGGCCAGTGTGGGTGGAAGTTTTCAGGTAATTTAGGGAGTCAAGGTTGCATCATAGATTGAAGGTAAATGATCGCCCAAACTAATTGTTTTAGTTCCATAATAATGGATTCATTTTTCAAAGGTTAGTTGGATTAGGTTGTATCAAATAGAACCAAAGCTAGATAGGTGATCATAATGCTAGGCATTATGGCTCTGGCTTAGGTAGTGGAACTCTTGTACAAGTTGACTACATATCTAGCATTGTAACTGTATTATGGAAGTTCATTATGGAACATCAAGTTAATTACAAGTCTACTTTTGGGTCAAAATATGTTTTAGGAAGTCTTAAGATGGTTTTCAGCCTATTTAGAAACGTATACCTTGGACAGTAGGTATCTATAAATCTCATGGTTTCAAAAATTGACTATTAGGGATGAAAGTAGATTGGATAGTATCTATCCGAATCCGTTTTTGTATCCGAATCAATCCGGATATAGATATAAATTTAAGCATCCAACCAATATCCATATTCATATCCATATCTATTAAAAAAAAAGAAGAGGATATGAATATAGATGGTAACCTATCTAATCCGTATATGAATATTCAATTTTATTTGTAGCCCTATTTAATTTTATATAGCACTCATGAACTTCTAAGAAAAAAATGAACCCATTAATTGACATGCTATTAACTTGATTTGTCTTCTTGCAATATTTTTAATTCTGTGGTCATAAAGTTTAATTATTCGATTTATATTTGCATTTATATCCATAGTTCAAGTGTCCTATTTGTATATGTATCCATTTAAAACAAATATCGATATGAGTTTTTGCATCCGATTAACATCTATATATGTTGCTGCAAGGCTCCAGAAGATGACGTTGGATCGTGTTGGAGAGCCGCCCTGGGTCAAATCAATGTAGATCGCAAGTTGACTTGCAAAGAAGTCCCAAAACCGGTGGGGTATCCTCCGGTTTAGGACCCTCCGATGCTTAAGTCGGTCGGGGTCTTGAGAACAGATAGTAGAAATAGAGAATTAAAGGCAAGAAGAATGGATGTCAGTGGAGAGACTAGGAATTCGATCTTCCTTCAGTGGGGAAGTGGAAAAAAGATTTTGGCAGAATTTTGACTCTATCAATCTTGTTTTCTTTGAAGGGTACCCTGCCTCTGTACTTATTGGATTTGCTTAGGCCGTTAGGAATCTGTTGAACCGTTAGTTTGTTATAACAGAATATCCAGCTGTATGGAAATCGTGGGTTGTTCACCCATCTAGAAACTAGCTGTAGCATAGCTGGACGACAGCTGTAACATGGCTGGAGAGTTATTGACGTCCTCTTATTAGGGACTAAATATTATATAGGCAGATCAATGATAAACCAATCTGGCTAAATCACGTCAGTATTTACTCATTCTGGTTTGAAATAAGCATTCACAGGCAGGTCCACTTTAACTCGATCTTGGTTTTAGTATTGTTGACAGGTGAGTCGGTCCCAAACCGTTCTTGGTTCAACCTGCTAACAGGAAGGATGGTGGAAGCCCGTCCTGGGCTTAAAGCCGAGTTAATAAACATTTAGGTTAGTTAACATGACCATGCAAGGCGGTGATTTGCCAATCTCAATTGATATAATGGGCGTGACATCGGTCAAAATCAATGTTGTTCCAATATGAATTATGGATGTCGGTGCCGATGTAGCTTCAACATCAACTGAACAGGCTAGTTGTCACTGCATCAAGTCAGCAGTTTTCCTAGATCAGTTAAATCAATCGTCATTCCAGATCGGTAAAAGACACATTGTCAGATCATTGACCTTCATGATCTTGCCACGTGGTGGTGGTTTTTAGCTGTAACAAAAATATCTGTATCTGTATTCGCTAAACGAAACTAACATGAACATAGATATATCGGTGTCTGATCCATATCCGATACAGTTTCAGCCCTATTGGCTGCTGCCTGCTATGGCATTTTCTGCTAGAAACCACTATGCTAAGTGTTAGAGGGGTGCTGTGTGGCATTTGGGTATGAAGCACCTGGTACATCAGGTGAAAGCCTACGATAGTGGCTGCTAGTCTACTCTTAGTCACCTCTAGTTTAGATGCTCAGGATGTAGAGCTCTAACAAGGCGATTGATCGTTATGATAGTCAATTTTTAATTCATCGTTTGACTTTTTTGTCGAGAGTCTAGGGAGGTATATTATCTATTGACCATGATGTTTTCTTTGGTGTATTATGGTATATGATTATGAACATTTTTCATGGTTGATGTTATGTGATTGGCATCTTTGTTTTATGATTAATATTAGATGACTGTGGACACTTTTATCTCATAAGTGATATTATCATGTTTGGTGGATGATGATATGAGTCCTTAGATTATGAACCTTGACATATATGAATGTTGACATCATATTATTATGATAAGTGATGATGTTTTATAGTGTTGCCTTTAATGTTTGTTTTTCGTTATTTTTGGCATGAAATTGATGTAACATATTAATTTTTGATACTTAGTAAGGAAAATGCTGATATATTTTAGCAGCTTGTTTTGGGTACATGGTGCTTGCATTACATGCCCATTGTCTGCTTTTTAATGCATTGATCAATCTAGGGCATGAGTATTTATTTAGGAGCATGTTTGAATGATTTTATCTTAAATATTATTTTTCATCCATGATGGCCTCTACTATCACATGTATTACTTGTTTCATAACAAAGGATATTCTGCTAACTATCCTTTCTTCACTTTCCACTGTCTTTTACCATTTATGTTTTTTATCTCTTGTATCCATACCTAAAATACCTTGTTTACATCAGCACTGTACGCAAAGGGGCTGTCAAGATGAATGCAAAAAAAATTTTGCTGTTGCCATCAATGTTGCAAAGTGTTATTTTTTAATTATAAATAGGAGAACGATACCCTTATGTTAATAACCTTACAAAAGGACAAAAGCAATTTGTAGAAGCTAGCATAAAACAAATTGATAGATGGTTGGTAGATCATTCACTTTGTTGTTGTATGTTAAGTGTTGACATCCTATCTTTATTTACTTGGGTTGCCTAAAAATGATATTTAAGTATATGAAATAGTCTGTAGTGGGGATGATATTTACATACATGATATCTAGTACGTACCTTGTGTCATTAACCTAAAGATTGATATTTGCATAGGAAGTTCTGTTGCTTGACCTACACAGGTGAACTGCTTTTATTCGCTGGGGTTTGAGGGTGTTTGCTTTTATTGCCCATAAATTACATGGACTCATGTCTTTCTTCTTCATAATATTCTTCTTCTAGCAGTATCTAGAAGCTCATTAACCTGTGAGATCAGGGAGGTCATACATCAACTATGAGTGTATTTGCATAGCTCCTGTCCATAGATAATACTGATGTGCAGATTATGTTCTGGTTGCTGTCAATTCTTTCCATTCTTCTAATAGAATTATGATATTCTTACAAAAGAAGCTCAAAGGAAATTATTGTTGTTTCCTCAGGTGCTATACTGTGGCTTACCTTGAAAATAGGAAGTACTCTTCACTAGCACCATTCGGTGGCTTTGCATTTATTGCTGCTTGGGCCAGCCTGCTTTTCTGATGGCAAGTATATCTTCGGCAATGCGTCTCTAAATTATATGCTTGAGATGCTTAGCTTTTGTATGTGGTTTGGTCCTGGGGCATGATGTTTACACCTGGAGCATTCTGGGAATAATTTCTAGTGAATGTTACATTCTTCTAAAGGTTGGACATTGGATACATGCATATGCAGATCCATGTGAATCGAATTTACTTTATCTCTTCTCAAACCCAATATTTTGGCCATTCATTTTACCAATGCGGTGATGCTTTTTCTGTTAAGCAAGCAGTACATTTCATTGGAAGCAGTCATTAGCATTCTGGCAATACCAGTGGATTAGAAAACATATAGTGTGATTCACCCTCAAGTTCTATATTTTTAAAGAAAAATTTATTTGCCCCCAGCAGCTTGATATTCATGAGGCTTATCTCTAAAGGATGTTTTGTCACATTTGTGTGAAAAATGGTTGAACTATTGTTTCCATAATTGGTGAAAGTTGCCAGTAAATGAACTACAAAGCATGATGTAGAAATTACAATTATGTGGTTATTTAGATGAAAATTAAATTCTGATCAGGAAACTGTAGAAAATTGGCACTGCGTTGATCATCCTCGTCTCTTAGATCATGGAAAACGGCATAAACTGGTATCTAAAGTTCCATAATGGTAATAAGACAAATGCAAGAAATTTAAATTCCAAAATTTTAGAAAAGGAAATTTCATAATCTGTTGCCTACCCTTGTTCTTTGGACCACGGGAGAGATTTGACCCGCAAGATGATCAGCTTAAGCATCATGAAGGGAAGAATTTATATAATGATACAACTTCGTGGCATCAGCGGAGTGATTCAAAGTGGCATGAACGATGACCTACAAGCAATTATAAATTAGGAAAAGATCATGACATTCATTAACAAACAAGTTTGTATATGATATGTAACATGCATGAGCATATGTGATTATGTGTATGGCCTTGTTAGCTACTCTGTGAGAGCGATGACATGGAGTCCCATCTAGAGAGGCTACCTAGGGTGCTTGCCAATGCTTCAGGCTTGTCAATTGTATTGCATTAATTTTTCTTTAGTCGGCAAAATGCTGTACTTTTGAAACATGACTTCCATGTTCCTTTGTTTGTGTTGGGGGCAAAATCTGCACGGTCCAATAAGGTAAGGGAGGCCCAGGACCTGAAGAAATCTAGGCCCAGCAAGATGGGGCCCATTACTGTCTTTGGCCATGTGTCATCCCCCCACTCGTGCCCGATCACTACTTTGATCAAAGGCGGCTGATTTCGATACCACACTCACCCCTAGTTATCTCTTGCTCGGAAATATCGATGATGTCATAGTGGGTGACTGTCCAAAAAGCCGACCGCGGCCACGGCTAACGTAGCCTTTTGGCGGCATTCAACCAACCAATTCTTGGCACACGGTAGGTCGATTCTTGCCGATCGTTTTGATTGAGATGCGGTCGGGGGTCGAGATCTTGGACTTGCTAGTTGGGGTTGGGTGCCAAAGTGGCCCGATCCATCATAGAATAACATGGTTTGATCGGGTTGCACGAAGGCTAACTATTCTCGAAATAGCTTACAGTGATGAGCAATCTTGAAATCAATTAAAAGTAAGAATCAACTAACAACCCCCGGAAGAGGCACCGGATCTAGGAACCCTCCCTCGTATCTCCTCCGATCAAGGGATAAATCGACAATTGGCATACCACCCCCCATCTCAGTGCTCAATCCATCGTCATCTTGCCGACCGCTAGATATCCACCTCTGCCAAGGACCACTCCAAGCGAAATTGGTTCCCTCTTGATCCCATCAAGTTACATTGCTTGAGGTGCCATCGACGGCTAGCTACGCGCCATAAGCAAGGATCACATCAAGTTAGGATACCTCGAAAGTCATCTGTTATACCGTGAAGGCATTAAATACTCCATTCATGCATAATACATAATCATCATTAAAGGCCTTGATGGGACACGACATGATGAGTGGATTCTGCAGTTGGTAGAGCCATCCCTTTTCTCTTTACCCCTCCTATCCCCATTCTTAGGGAATAGCCCGGCATGCTGACTTATGGTCGGGTGGACACGTCCAGCCAAGAAAACAACATCCAGCTAAGGCCTCTTAAGCAATCATTAATCACATCATGTTCGCATCATCATATCTGCCACCTAGAATTTTACCAAAGCAAGATAAAAGTTCACAAGTGGAACATCTAAGGGAGATGGCCCTCCTGACATCCACTCATAATCCGCTCCTAGAAAAGCTAGGTAGGGCCACCAAATCCTAACTAGCTTATCGCCACCCATGTGTTCTCTTGGTTTTTGACTCGACTCATGGCCGCCTGATCATGTGTCTCCGAGAAACACAACTCCCAACGATTGTATGGGTGGATTGCTACACAAGCTCCCGCCTCCACCTATAAAAGGAGGCCTAAATGGAACCCCCAAAAGAGGCATGAAAAATACTGCCCTTACACTCCTCCATCTATTGCACCATATTATGACTTGAGCATCAGAGGATCCCCATTGGAGCAATCTTCGATTGAAACTTTTTTCTTGCAGGTTCAGCTTTTGGCGACCATGCATCGTGCCACCTCCAACTGTACCAGCATTCGACAAAAATCAGTATCAATAGATTTGTGCTAGAGGAAGGGACCCATGCCCACTCGGATGAGCACAAGCTAGGGACAGTATCGGCCATGGCACTTAGAAGGATATTGTCCCACCACACCAATGCAACGACACGACCAGGGGAGGACCAAATGAACCATGCTGAGCAACCAGCCCCAGTCGGAAGCCCTCCACCTTCTCAGCTACCGTTAGTGATGATGGAGCAGTTTGGTCTGCTCTTCCAATAGATCCAACAGCTAGCGGCTGCCATTCAAGCCTCTCAAGCCATGCTATCCCCATCGGTGCCGGTGGTTCTAGCCCCTCCACCTGCCACTTTACAACAAGAGCTAGGCTCCTAGGTGGAGGGCAGCTACTGGAGCAATCGCAGGCTCCCCCCCAAGGCCATGCAAGGAGATAAACCCATCAGAGTTGCCCACAAAGCCCCGAACCAAAGAAGCCGCCCTCACCTGGCCCTCATTCGGAGCATGGATCAGCTCCTGAGCGGCGTTCCCCCTAGCTTTCGAAGGCTCAAGCTGGTCGGGATGCTACTCTCAAGAAATGACTTCAGGAACTCAACCGACGGATTGAAGCAATCCGCCACCAGGAGTCCACACCCTATGACGGATATAATAGTAAACCTCCTTTTGACTCCCGAATAATGTAGGAACCACTCCTCTGCCATTTTAAGGTCCCCAAGCTGGAGAACTATCAGGAGGCTGTCGACCCCATCGACCATCTTAAAAGCTTCAAGGTGGTGATGCTCCTTCATGGGGCTACCAATGCCATCATGTGTCAAGCATTCCCCTCCACTTTAAAAGGGACCATTTGGCACTGGTATTCTAGTCTGAAACCGGCCTCTATCAACTCTTTCGAGCAATTAAGTCGATCATTCGCCAGCCATTTTGTTAGTTGCCAGAGACAGTAAAAGTGGTCGGACTATCTCTATACTATCAAGCAGAAGAAGAGGGAGGCTATCCGATTGTTCATCAGCTATTTCAATCCAACCACCCTGGAGGTTCGAGACCTAGATCCATTGCTCGCGATGTCGGCACTAATGAGTGGACTCTTAAAGAATGACTTGAAAAAATCATCGGTGAAGACCTATCCTAGGGACTACCCTGACATGCTTACCAGGGTGAAAAAATATGCCCATATGGAGGAGGCCCTCGTAGAGGATAAGCCCCCCCCTCTAGTCCTACTATAGCAATAGGAAATCTGAATGAAGGATGTTTACCCATGAGGAGAGTGAGAACGCATCAATATTCTAGAATGCCCGCTCAATACTTGGGGAATAGAGGTCCCTACACTAGCAGTACAGGAGCCCCTCGAGAAGGAACCAGCATCCTTGACCCCATATTAGGAGATTTACTGATTATACCCTGCTAAATACCCCCAAGTCGCAGGTCATGATGGAAGTCAGGAGGTAGCTCCCGGAGGTCTCAAAGCTCAAGACTCCCCCTCATTGCCAAAATCTCAACAAGTTTTGCCTCTACCATCGGGATCACGGCCATGATACGGAAGAGTGCATCCAGCTCCAAGATGAAATAGAGAACATGATCAAGAGTGGTCATCTTAATTGATTCATTTAGAGCTTGATGAAGCAATGGTGGGAGCGAGCAAGATTGCCCATGCCATGCGAGCGGACACAACTGACCGAGCCCCAGGAGGATCGACCTCCGATCGGCATTATAAACATCGTTGCTAGGGGACATGGCAATGAGGAAACGAACAAGACCCAAGCCACCATGAAAAGATGAAGGATCAAAAAATCGTTCGTGTTTACAGAAGAGGACACCCGAGGAGTTCAACTCCTGCATAATGATGCGATCGTTGTAACTTTAAATATTAATAACTATGATGTATGTCGTATCCTTATTGATAGTGTAAGCTCTATCAATATTTTATTTTATGATACCTTTGTCAAAATGGGATTGCCTGATGACCGACTGGAAAAAATTGACTCCCCCTCTATCGGCTTCATAGGGGAGGTTGTGCTTGTGGAAGGGGTCATTACCCTATCTGTAAAAATTGGTTAATATCTGCTCCAATCCACCACTCAGATCGACTTCTTAGTCATCCAAGCTCCCTCGGCCTATAATGCCATCTTCGGTTGGCCAGGATTGAATGCACTTCATGCCGTTGTATTGACTTATTGCCTAAAGATGAAGTTCCCAACGACACAGGGGGGTAGGAGAGGTCTATGGGGACCAAAATTTGGAATGCCATTACTGCAATGTCGCCCTGAGGTAGGCCAAACCCACTGAAGCCTATCCCATCAAAGAGCTGGGTGCCCACGATGAGCTAATCTGGGAATAAGGGATGCCAGGCGAAGACCTCATCTCCATCCCCCTGGCTGGTAGAAATGATGAGCACATGGTCCAAATCAGCTCAAGCCTAAATCAGGTAATAAGGGATCAACTGACCTCCTTTTTATGGGAGAATGCCGACATCTTTGCATGGACACCTGCTAATATGCCCAGAATCAATCCCTCAATGATGGTACATCGATTGAACTTAGATCCAAACTATCGGCCCTTCAAACAAAAGAAGCAAAGTTTCACCCTGGAACGATAAAAGGTCATAGCTGATAAAGTAGACAAGTTGATTCAAGCCGGATTCATTAGAGAGGTGACATACCAGAATGGATTGCTAACATCGTGATGGTAAAGAAGGCTAGCAGGAAGTGGCGCATCTGTATCGACTTCACCAATTTAAATAAGATCTGCCCAAAGGACAGCTATCCACTCCCAAGAATCGACCAGCTAGTTGACGCCACATCGGGCCACGAATTTCTCACCTTCATGGATGCTTTCTCTGGCTACAATCAAATTCAGATGGCGTCAAAAGATAAGAGAAGATCGCTTTTGTTACTGTAAAGATCTTTTCTGTTACAAGATTATGCCCTTTGGTCTGAAGAATGCAGGTACCACCTATCAGTGATTGGTGAACAAAATCTTTGATGATCAGGTCAGACGAAATATGGAGGTGTATGTAGATGACATGCTTGTTAAGAGCATATTGGTAGAAAACCATATCGATTATCTTCATGAAACTTTTGCCACTTTGCACAAGTACCGAATGAAGCTAAACCCTGCCAAGTGTACATCACTACTATAGTAAAAGGCTATGGTAGTGGTTCACAATCATTGTTGTAGTCCAAAAAATCGCTGCCATAGGCTACGATAGTAATTTTTTAACCGCCACCACTATTGCCGTTGCCATAGGTCTATGGCAGTAGTTTTTGTAGTGGTTCGCGGAATCACTATCATAGAAGATCTATGGCAGCGGTTACGGAACCAGTGTCATAGGTTGTTTACGATAGTGGTTTATGAACCACTACAATAGCTTCTATGGCAGTGATTCTTGAACTGCTACCATAGGTTATGGCAGCGATTGACATGCCATCTACAGCAGCGGTTGGCACGCCTACGATAATGATTTTGCAACTACTGCCATAGATTTTGAAGAATAAAAAAATATAAATTTTTATTTTTTTATTTTTTTATTTGATAAATATAGTTCAATATATAACATAAAAAAATATTATAAATAGTAGAATATTTTTAAAATACTTAAATTTAATTATTAAATAAAATTTATTATAATATTTTTTTTAAAAAAAATACATCAAAAGTCTGCTAAATTTATATCTAAATCATCATTATCGAGAGAAGATGGAGCACAAGCTGAAGGAGCTGAAGCTAGAGCGGTTGGGGCTGGAGCTAGAGTTGAAGGAGCTGGAGCTAAAGTATCGGCCAATATGTCCTCAAGGCTCATGAAGTTAGCTCCAAACTGCATGCTGAGCCTCATCACCATAGTGGTCACGATGTCCTATAGCTAAGCAGTCTGCTCCCTAGCCTGAGCTACCTATGCCAATGCCTCCTCAAGCTACTCCCAACTGATGACACCAAAAGTATGTGAAGAGACGCTCACCTCAGACCAGTAGCTCATCGGCATATGTTCGGGTCTACATTGAATCCTTTCAGAATGCTCAGGCCTCAAGACTTGAGATAGATGGTCATGGGAACCAGAGGTGTCCGGGTCCTCACTCGCGAGTGTATCTAACTACTTCTATAATTATAAATTCAAATAAAATATTATAATACTAAGCATACTAATATCCTATTTATTATTTATAAAAATTCTTTCAATTGCGGCGTTCATCAACGTGCTCTTCTTGTCTATATGATTGGATCAAAAAATGGCTCTACGGGTGGGCATCACCCCCTCTCTCATTAATTATAATAATGGATCAATTTATTAGAAATATATGAAAAATATTAATTTAATTTATAAACTAAGATTTAGAATTTATTATCTCTCTATACACATGACTGGTCATAGATTCACGATCGAAAGTGTGCGTGTCCTCTTGAGTTGCCCGATTCTCTTAGTTCTGAGGGAGGCAACCTAAAAAGTATTTAAATAAATAATAAATATTTAAAAAATATTTAAATATAATTTTAAGTATATTGAAAAACTCAAAAGTTAGAAATTAATGCTGGAACTCCTAACTTCTTCAATGCCTAACCATCCCCTCTCATGGACTCGAGGGATAGTTCTGAATCCAAGAAACAAGCTTCTCTGAAGTATCCCATCGGTGCTCAAGCCATCCTCTATTGAGCTTGACCTTGTAGCCCTAGTACAATTTTTCAATCTTCTTCAGTCGAGCATCTCGAGCCCTCTCATGATCTGAAAAGTTGTACATCCTCTGCACAAAGTTATCAGAAATCAATTACGAAATTATTCTAATCAAACATAGTGTAAACATATCAAATGCATAAATATAATTAAGACACACTTACCATATCTCCTTCCATATCCAGTCTCTGACACTAGCATCCATCAATCGCCAGTATATAGGTAGCACTGGAATGATGTCGGACTACCTCACAAGCACTCCAAAAGAAGAATGCATCTCCCATACAGTCTCCTCTACTTACCTTCTCTCTACGTCATACTCCACCATCACTTGATGCTAGCAGTTCTACACATGCTGCATGTGTGTGGAACTATGAAATATCCTATTAGATGATGCACCTACAATAAAAATATATTATGCAAATATATAAGAGTGTACGATAACTATACAAATAAATAAATAAATGATAGAATAAAAATGTATACCCACTGGCCATGGTATCGTGCTATGTGGATACCAGTGGAGACTCATCGGTGGGTGGATCATGTGTCGGAGATATGGTTGACGATAGAGGCTCAGATGCCGATGGAGAAGTAGATGTCGATGGTCCCTAGGCAGCTGATATGAAGGTACATGGAGTATGCTCCGCCTACAACTTAGATGCGAAGCTCCATGTAGCCCACCGAGGGGTGGGGGTGAAAGCTAGATGGGATTTTGTTCCCATCATGATCTGCAACGTTAATAAATATTAACTAATATAACATGTTGAACAATAATATTAGTAGAGCTTCAATAAATAGACTCTAACTAACTGGAGTCTATTTAAATCTTATCATACTTTTACATCATGCTCTGTTGATAGAAAAGGTCAAGCAGGTATGCGATCCCAAGCTTGGCATTGTATAGCAATGCTGCTTACTAAAGCACGTATCCAGTAGGAGAAACAAGCAGTATCTAGAAAATATTGCATTGAAAATTAATATTAAGGTTGAGCTCATCTCAAAATATCTGAGAAATTACAGTACATGACATGGAGGGTTCTCTTAGTGGCCGGCACGGCCTAGAACCTACCGATAGAGGTTTTCTTATCGGCCGGCATGGCCCAAGGTCGTCCACTAATGCTGACATGGCATGGTCCAAGGCCATTGGCATGACCCAAAATCAATCAATGGAGGTTCTCTTAGTGGCTGGCACGTCCCATGGCTGCCGGCACGATCCAAAATCTACCAGCAAGGGTGAGGGTTCTCTTAGCAGCCGGCATGGCTCACACCCACCAGCACAACCTAGACCTGCCAGTGGGGGTTTTCTTATCGATTAGCACAGCCTAGGGCCACCCACTACCACTGACACAGCACGGTTCAAGACCATTGGCACGATTTAAAACCAACCAGCGGGGGTTCTCTTAGTGGCTGGCATGGCCCATAACTATCGGCATAGCCTAGAACCCACCGGTAAGGGTGAGGGTTCTCTTAGTGGCCGGCACGACATACGACCGTTGGCATGACCCAGAATTCATCGATCGAGATTTTCTTATCGGCTAGCATGGCCCAGGACCAGCACGACCACCGACACGGTGCGGTCCAAGGCAGCTAGCACGATCCAATCCAAAAATTGATAGGAGTTCTCTTACCTGCCAGCATGACCCATGGCTGATGGGTAATTATAATATTTATAATAAATATTTATAATATTTATTATAAATATTATAAATATTAATTAATAAATATTATTAAAATTTTTTTAAAAAATATACCTACGGCTATGGAGACACAAAGATAATGAGATATAGAGAGAGAGAAGAGAGAGAAAGAGGGAAGAGAGAGAAAGAGGAAAAGAGAAGAGGAAAAAGAGAGATAGAGAAAGAGAGAGAGAGTAGGGAGGGGGCGGGTCAGGTTGAGGAAAGAGAGGAGAGAAAGAGAGAGAGGAGGTGGAACCGACAACTAGGTCGGTCGAAAAAGAAGGGGGAGGTGGCGAGGACGGCGGTCGGGTCGGTCAGGAAAGGAGGAGGCGGAGGAGGTGGCGGGTTCGATCGAGGAACAAGGAGGAGATGGGGGAGGCGGTGGGGCCGACCAAAGAAGGAGGAGGTCGGGAAGGTGGCAGGACCGACAGGGGAATAGAGAGGCGGGGTCGGCTGTGGGGCCGACCAGGAAGAAGGAGGAGGCGAGGGAGGAGGCAACACCGACCAAGAAAGAAAGAGGAGGCAGGGGAGGAGGCGACACTGACCGGGGAAGAAAAAGGAGGTGGGGGACTTCTCCGACGATAGAGAGGAGGGAGAGAGAGAGAGAGCTCGATCAAGAGAGGAAAAAGAAAATTAGGATGGGATTAGAAAAAAATAAAGGATTTTTTACATGTATACCCTTCTAAATATTCAAATTTGTACGAATATCCTTTCAAAATTAATATTTACATATATACCCTCATCAAAATTTATTTTTGTATATGTATCCACATCATCTAATATCATTAAAAAAATTAATTGTTTAAAATTAAAATGACTAAAATACCCTTATGGGTAGATGTGAAGAAAAATATATAAGGGTATATATGTAAATAGTAATTTATAAGGATCGTCGTGCAAATTTGAATGTTTGAAAGGGTATACATGCAAAAAATTTTAAACATAAATACACCTCTCTTGATTTATTGATTCTTTTCTTATTCTAATGGAGAAAAATTAACATGCAAACCAAAATAATGAATATACTTAATTTATTAACTTATATAGATAAAAGGATCCTTTTATCAAATGATAGATCAAAATTATTTTATCTAGAAAATGGACATATCATAACCATCCATGTTTCCTCTAATATATAATAATATATTTTTGAAAAAAATTTGTAAATATGATATTAGATGGATAGCTTATATATTTGCACAGAATGGACATAATTGTGGATTTGGGCATTACGTAACAATGAGAATTTGCAATCTCATTATATTTTGTTTTAGAAATTTTTATCGAAAATGCCTTTATGAAATGTATAAGATATATCATATCATATGGAGTATGAAATCAAGTTTACTATATATATATATATCATACGATCTAAAAAATTCTTGAGAGAACTTGGATCATGTTGGCCAAATTGAGCTAGACTTTTTAAAATTTTTTTTAAGGTTTTGCAAACTCATTTCTAGGATGATAGTCGAATGACCCTTGAAGCTACCATCAACAATATCGAGCACCTTCCCTCAACTCCTTTCTTCATCGTTGGCATCCTCTTCTCTTTACTGGAGATCTCCTCACTGCCAGACTCAGTCCCTCTCAATGCCACTCCCAAGGATGATCAACCAAACTCTTCCTCTCTTTCCTTTGTCAGAGATCTCCTGAGTTCCAAACTCATAATCCCTCGTTGCCACTCCCAAGGATAACTAGCTAGACTCTCCCTCTCTTTCCTTCATCGGAGATCTCCTCGACATTAGACTCATACTCTTACTCATCAATACTACCAAGGATGACCAATTAGATCCTCCTTCCATTAAATAACACCAAGTACATCGCCGTAGTTTTGCATAGCAAGCCAAACACTTCACCTAAGTTTTTCACACCATATACTTTGTAGGAGTTTTTCACATTGAGTAGTTACCAGAGCTTGCCTCATCAAGTACTTTGTTGGAGTTTGCCTTACTGGATGAAGAAAGATTGAGCATGCCTCTTTCCTTGGCCTCTCCATCCTTCTCGAGTCTTTAGCTTTAATATTCCATAGGTAGAGCAAAGGTAACTAGTGTTAAAAAAAAGCAATAAAATAAGTAGGATATTATAGTAGGTTTCTCGCACTGGAATGTTTGGAAGGCATGAAAAACACCAACACTATCATTTTTTGAAGTCAAGAAGGGGTTATTGGAGGATGCAATTAAAGCTTGGTGGTGGCATATATGAAGCTAGCTTCCTCTTTGAAAATTATGGCAAGTTTTATAGGAGGAAACTATACTTGCTATTAATCTCCATTAATCTCTTTGCTATTAGTGGTCTAGTTTTGGTTTACAATGATTTTTATGAATCTTTTCTCTATTTACTTTCTTTCTTTTTATACTTTGTCTGAGGGTTTTTTTTGTATTTCTTTATTGAATAAATGAAGTTCTAACGAGTCATCCCATCTTACCTAAAAATAAAATATAATATAGTATTCTAATATATAAAATATTATATAGTATCATTATCATGTTGTTGTATTATGTAATATGTTACCATACTATAGAGTAAGAGAGTCCGAATCTATCTAAATAAAATAGATAAAAAGTAAAGTAGAATTTTTGTGTATACCCTCCAAAATATTTAAATTTGCATGAATATCCTCATAAAATTGCTATTTGCATATATATCCTTATAATTTTCTTTTTTGCACATCTACCCATTAGAGTGTTTTAGTCATTTGAATTTTAAATCTTTAATTTTTAACTGGCATTAGATGATATGGGTACATATGCAAAAAAAAAGAAGAAAGGCATACATGCAAAACAAGTATTTTATGAGGGTATACATATAAATATTAATTTTGAAAGGATAATTTGAATATTTAGAAGGATATACATGCAAAAAATTCAAAAATAAATCTAATCTATGGTAGCAATTTTCGGACCGCTGCCATAGATGCTGAAAACCACTGCCATAGGTTTATAATCAATTTTTTTTAATTTTTTTAAAATATTATATAATTATAAAATTTAATGTCCATCTTCATTATTGAATATCTAAATAATTATTATTAGAGTATCATAATAAAAGGTTATCTTGATTTGATAGCTCTAGTTTCATCGATCAGTAAAATTTAATTTCGATGATCATGAACGACGACACGATGATCTAATAGATGAAGATCATCCATGGATCTGAAAATCTATAACGATGATATCGGTACTATTTATAGCATACTATCAAAATTTTACTTCAATTGAATATCGTTATTATGGTCAATTTAGTATGGGATGATTTTGGTCGTTAAATAAGAAACGAGTGATCAAAGAACTCGACAGCATCCGATTATGAGATAATTTTTTAGATAAATGATCTTAGCTACTACTTTGATCATTTTTATACTGGTGATCATAAAATTCAAACCGTGGATCAAAGAACGATCCAAAAAACCATCGCTAGATACCCTTTCTTAAACTCTTTAAGTAGTTATGCTTATGCTTTTGCAAGATCTATTTAACATGAATAGTTCATATAGAAATGATTTAGATTTTATAATTATTATTGTATAAAATGATTAAAATTATAGTAAAGATCATTTAACTAAAAAATTATCTCATAATCGGACGTCGTTTGATCTTTTGATTATTTATTTCTTATTTATCAACCAAAATTATCCCATACTAAATTGACCATGATAATAATATCTAATTATAGTAAAACTTTGATAGTATGGTACAAATATCATCAAGATCATCATTACAAATTTTTGGATCCATTAGTATTCTCTATCTATCATATCATAGCATCCTTATTCATGGTCATCAAAATCAAATTTTACTGATTGATGAAGCTAGGGCTATCGGATCGAGCAGTCTTTGTGATGATACTTTAATAAAAGTAATTTAAATAATGAATGATGAAAATATACATTAAATTTTAAAATTATATAATATTTAAAAAATTAAAAAAAAAATGTAGGAGCGGTTATTTGTAACCGCTGCTATAGGTCAGACCTATGATAGTGGTTCTAACTAACTATTGCCATAGGTCAATTTATAGCAGTAGTTAAACATACGCTGCCATAGGTCAAGACCTATAACAGCAGTTTGGCCTAACCGCTGCCATAGGTCTAACCTATGGCAATGTTCAAGCTTAACCGCTGCTATGGGTAACGACCTATGGTAGTGGTTGGTTAACCTCTACCATATCTAGAACTTATGGCAATGGTTATAGAGAACCGCTATCATAGATCTGACCTATAGCAATGGTTATATATAACCATTGCTATAGACTGACCTATGACAATGGTTAGTTAGAACCACTGCCATAGGCCTGACCTATAGTAGCGGTTATAAATAATTACTATTGTAGATCCTATAGCAGTGGTTTTTAAAATCGCTGTAATAGCATGCGCTACCATAGCCTCATTCTATAGTAGTGTGTGCCTTTGGGGTGAGCTACTAAAAATTTCTTGGATTCATGGTCTCCAACTGAGGGATTGAAGCCAATCCTGAGAAGGATTGTGTAGGAAATGGTCCCCCCTAGAACGATCAAGAAGGTCGATAGCATCTCACCAAGAAAGTTGCCGCTTTAAGCCAATTTATCTCAAAATCAGTTGAGCAATGCCTACCCTTCTTCCAAATCTTGCGACGACCAAAAGATTTTCAATGGTTGCAGGAACGTCAAAGGGCTTTCACGGACCTCAAGAACTATTTTAGCATCGCCCCTTGCTCGGCAAACCTGACCTGGATGAGGAACTATTTTTATACCTAGCGGCCTCACCTACCATAATTGGTGTAGTGCTCATCTGAGAGAAGAATAGAATTCATAAGTCAGTGTACTACGTAAGCTAAACTCTGAGGGATGCGGAAACACAGTATCCTAAGCTGGAGAGGTTGGTCTTTGCCCTCCTCATTACCATTCAGAAACTCCAACCCTATTTTCAAGCCCATACCATTATCCTTCTGATGGACCAGTCCATTAAAAATATCCTCCAACAGCCAAAAACCTTTGAGCAAATAGCTAAGTGGGTGGTCGAGCTTTTCGAGTTTGACATCAAGTTTCATCCCTGACCATCAATTAAGGCCTATGTACTCACTGATTTCATGGTCGAGTGTATGATTCTCGATGACTCAGGCAAACAAAAAGCATCGAAGTCTCGGAGCTCGATACATGAAGAACCCCCTAAAGGCAAAGGCAAATCTTGGACAATTTACGTAGATGGCTCATCGAACTCCATGGGGTCGGGAGTAGGGTTGGTACTCTCAGGCCCGGATGGAATGCTGGGTGAGTTCGCTTTGCAGTTCAATTTTTTGATAACCAACAATGAGGCAGAATACGAATCCTTGATAGCAGGACTCCGGATAGCTAAGGAGCTGGGGGTGCAAGACCTTCGGCTGCACAGCATCTCCCAACTGGTGGTCGGACATGTCAAAGGCAACTATGAAGCGCAGGAAGAAAATATGGCCAAGTATCCCCAAAAGGTAAAAGACCTCATCCTGACCTTTAAATACTTCAAAATTCAGCAAATCCCTAGGTTGGAAAACTCCCAGGCGAACCTACTATCCAAATTAGCCACTTTGGAGCCTATCAACTTGCCCACACAAGTGTTCTTTGAAGTAGTAGGAACTGCAACCACCAATGAGCTGACAACAATGGTGCGAGTAGAGGAAGAACCTTGTTGGATCGACCCTCTCCTCAACTATCTCGAAGACAGGATGCTCCCTACCGATCAGAAGGAAACTCGAATGATCAGACACCAGGCCTCCCGCTATCTCCTTTATGGAGGAAGGCTCTATAAGAGGTCGCTTTCCTTGCCCCTCCTTAGATGCTTGCGACCTATGGAGGGCGATTATGCCCTGAGAGAGGTCCAAGAAGGTGACTGTGGGAGTCACATAGGTAAAAAATCTCTTGCTTACAAGATCCTCTAGCAAGGATATTATTTGCCTACCATGTAGAAGGACGCCGAGGAGTATGTCATGCACTGCAATCATTGTCAAAGGGATACCAACATCCAATGCCTACCGATGGCATCGATCACCTCTATCAGTGTACCTTGGCCATTTGCAAAATGGGGGATGGACATTTTTGGCCTTTTCCTATAAGTCTTAGGGCAACAAAAATTCTTGCTCGTCGCCATCGACTACACCAAATGGATGGAAGCTAAACCCCTCATGCGAATCACTAAAATAAAAGTTATCGACTTCATCTGGAAGTTGATTATTTATTGATTCGACTTACTCCAAGTGATCATTACAGACAATAGACGATAGTTCATGGGGTTGAGGTTTGAGGACTTCTATGATGAACATGGGGTTTCTCATCACCCAACCTCTATGGTGCATCTACAAGCCAACGGGGGGGGGGGGGGGGGGGGTGAAAGTGATGAACGAACTAAAAGGCAAGGCTGGGCAAAGCCAAAGTATCGTGGGCTGATGAGCTTTACCATGTGCTATGGGCCTATAGAACCACCCCCAGAATCTCGATAAGAGAAATCCCTTTCAGCTTGGCTTTCGGAATGGAGGCAATGATTCTGATCGAAATCGAGATCCTCTCTACATGCGTCGAGGGCTATGACGAGCCGACTAACTCAAAAAAGCTGCACGCCAACCTAGACCTACTAGAGGAGGTGCAAGTCAGAATGGTTGCATACCGACATAGAGTGCCTGCTACTTCAACTCCAGAGTATGAAGCAAAGCTTTAAAGTTGGTGACTTGGTACTCCATAGGACAAATATTTCCCAGCCTAGAGAGCGAGTCAAGTTAGCGTCGAAAGAGGAAGGGCCCTATCAAGTAGATGGGATCATAAGGTTGGGAATCTATCAACTCAAGGACTAGATGGAACCTTGCTCCCCCGATCATGGAACTCTAAGAACCTCTAGTGTATTATCGATAATGTACATTATGACTATCTAAAATAAAATTTTATATCAAAAACAATCTCTAATTTGCCTGCAGGGAGATGGCCATAGAACGGGCCACTTGTGCCCCTTCGATGAATGAGCGATGACGATCCAAATGGGAAGAGGCCGGATGGCCACTCATGCTCCTTCGATGAATGATCCACGATGACCCAAACAAGAAGAGGCCGGATGGCCACTTGTGCTCCTTCGATGAACGGCCTTTGACAATCCAAATGAAGAGAGGCTGGATGGCCACTTGTGCCCCTTTGATGAATGATCCATGATGACCCAAACGGGAAGAGGCTAGGTGGCCACTTGTGCCCCTTCGATGAATAGTCTTTGATGACCCAAACAGGAAGAGGCCAGATGGCCACTTGTGCCCCTTCAACAAATGATCTTTGGCAGCACAGATGCAGAGAGATGAGATGGCTATTAGGTGCCCCATCGGTGACTAATCTCGATCAGCCTTTCGAAAGAAACTTTGGTTAACCTCATTCCCTTTGTTTCCTTTTTCTTTTCTACAAAATCGAAAGGGGAGGTGATACTCTGTTCAAGGCAACCGTCCTAAAAAGAGAACACTCATTTGGACGAAAATATAACAAACACAACAAATGATTTTCAAAGGAGATCTAAATTTATCTTTGTGAGAAGCAAACTTGCATTTACAAGGATTAAAGCGCCTTACACTTCATGAAAGGAAAATAATCAAACGACAAAGCAAAGGAGCAAAATTATAATTTTTGACATAATGAAAGTGTCTCGACCAATGACCCCACTGCAACATGTGAGAAATACCTCGAACTCATCCAGAAAGATCACTGCATTTCCCCGAGCACCGCCAGCTATTCGTCATCCCGAGCACAGGAGGAGTGCAAGAGGCAGACCAATCATCCAACCAAAGAAAAATATGTAAGAGAGATAGAAGAACGGCCTCACGATCGATGATGAATGGCAACACTCACGTCCATTCACTCCTGGAACTCAGGCTCACCCCGATGGGAAGGCTGACGGAGCACCAGCTGCACCAAGGGAAACCCACATCCAAGCCATTGTGGTGGACCTTGATAAACCTTAGAAGAGGAGTTCCCTTTGGTGACCACCAAGGTTTCCATCATGAATGATTGTGCGATACGGTTGCCATCCTTCTTGGAGGCTCGTACGCTAATAAAAGACCGCAAGAGACTGTCCTTGAAGTCAGATCCACTGGAGAAATAAAATGGCTGCAATCTCTCCAAGGCCATGAGTATGAGTACCCGCTAGATAAGATGACGATTTTCAATACGTCCAATGCCAACATTGAGCCCATGATATGGCTCCGCTCTCACAAATGGCCTGCAATGGTGTCAACCTAGGGGATGGGCACCCACACCTGTGAGGATTCCACCCCACCTCTCCATCACATGGAGAAAAACTCCAACCTTACCATGAGGAGAAGAGGAAGGGCCCTCTAAAAAGGAGGATGTCCAATAAAATCCCTCAATTAAGTCACAACACATGTTGGTCAGGGGTTAGCTTTAGGCGCCGCCTTACCTTCCTTCCCTTCGATAAATGCATCCTTTCGAAATGACATGTAATTAATGTATACATAAAAGCACGAGCATGCCTTAAAATGCTGCAAGCACCTTCTCCCCTACGTACCCTTGATTCACGAACTGAATTGGTAGAGGGTGTCATTTCGAAGTGACATGCAATTAAGTATGGAAATGAAAACATAAGTATGCCTTGAAACCCGTGCACTTACCCTCTAGGATTAACGTGAACTACTTTAGTTGCCCGACCAAGGCTCGAGGCTAGGTAGTTGGAAACTTATCCAAATAGACTTGATCATGCCATTTGCGAGCCATACATCCGGACATGTCAATCGTTCACGGCCCCTATCCTGATGGCCTGGATCTTAGCCAAACCTGCCTTCAGATGGCCAAATAAAAAGCTTTCAACCTTGGCCGATGAGTGCACAACCAATTTTGGACCCACCCCATAAACAAAAGTGCTCAACAAGGCGAAGTGCTAATAGGGACAAATAAGAAAGCTAAGCACAGACTACATGCGCTAGAAAGAATGCACGAAAAGAAAAAGAAAAAGGTCCATCTTGCTACTATAGACAATCTCGCCGGATGATCATTACAAAAGGAAGGAATAAATCTTCATGATATTAAGATCTTCCTGGTCTGACCTCCGAGCCTCGATTTAAGTCTTCATCATGAACCTCTTGACCCCCGGGATTGAGTTTGCGAATGGTTACACTGCCAGAAGCGCGTCGGAGGGTCGAAGAGCGACAATCATCCTTCAATGCATAATTGGAGAGATTGAGAGTGGAAAATCTAATCCTAACCCGGTTCTACATGGTTGAATAACTTGCATGATAACCCAACTCAAACATATGGCCTAGATCGCTCGAAAATCAAAGATTAGAGGTACTCGACCTCCTTTGCTAGGATGATCGTCCGTTGATGCCCCAAGATCCTGTTAACGTTGGATGACTTGTTTTCGACGTGGAAACCACATCCTCCACACACCTGGGTCTTGCTGTGGGATGAATTCCTAGCCTCCTAGCTATCTCAATTTGCTCGAGACTCGAGATCCTCTCCTGTGCAATGTGAAGTTCATTATGGAGCCGAGACTCTCTAATCTATCCATCGAACTTGGCCAGTTTTAGCTCCGTAATCCTCCTCTGAGCCGAATTGAGCTCCCAACAAAGCTTATGAACTATCTCAGCTGTGGTCCAAGTACCCTCCTCAGTGACCTTTGTTAGCCTCCAACATTCCTCAGCTAGTCGATTCTTCTCTTCAACCTGGGCCTTATGAGTTGGCCAAACCCTTAATCAAAGATGCTCCGATTCCTGTAAGGTCCCTTTAAGCGTCTCGCCCATTTCGAATAGCTTCCTTTTCCGATAAGAAGCCTTTTTATTTGTGATCTTAAGCACCTCTTCCAAGATGATAATACGATTCCTGAGTCGATCAATTGCGGCGATTGGCAAAGGCTCACCATAAAGATCGGAAAAGACACATCCTTAAGAAATTCGTTGGCACTATCAAATAGGAACACACAAAAAAGAAGGGAGACGTAGTTTTAGAACATATAAATTTCATTCCATTTGCAAAAAATTTGGCTGCAAGAATAAAAGAAAGAAAAAATATAAAATGGGCTATTCCCCGACCTCTTTTTGGGAGTCAGCAAGATCATGAGCAGCTCTTAATGAACCTGCTGGGGCACTCGGGGTAGGAGTCGCTGACACTGCTATCAACGCTTAGTTCGACTGTTCTTCTGCATTAATAGTTCCAGGAGGAAAAATCTCATCTAGGAAGGACAAGTTAGCCTCGGGCAATCGTACAGCCACTTGGCACTGACAACCGCCAAAACCCTCCTAGTACCTAGAGTTAAAGGCATCTTAGCAGAAGGGCAGCTTTTTCTCATGCAACTCCTCTAATAATTTGTACTCTTCGATGCGCGAAGTCTTCTAACACCTTGAAGGCCTCCATGGCTAATTAACGAGCATCTGCCAGCCGCTCCTCAACTATGCATCTAGCCTTGGCCGCTTGCACTTCAGCATCTTCCTTGGCCTTAGTGACCATAGCCGTGGCCTCTTTCTTGGCCTTAGCCACCTCAGCGGCGGCCTTCTATAGCTTATCATCTCTTTTAGCCACCATTTTATTTAACACCTTCAGGCACTCAACCTCATTTCCACCCTCTTCAACCTACCGACGGGCCTCCATAGCATCCCACAAGGACAACTCCCTTGCTCTTTCTCCCTTAGATGCTCGATTTGACAACTCGATGAAGAAATGGAGTGTCTGTGCATGAATGACATTAAAAATAATAATGATAAATTAAGGGAGAATAGTAGAAAATGTGCGAATGGATAAGATAATACCTGGAGCACAGAGATCGCCGAGTGATGTTGCAACTCCTGGAGGCTCAAATTATGAATGTTCTGCATCTCGATAGGGAGGAGGGCATTCCCAACCGCTCCTTTGACAATCTCCCAATCATCAAATGAGCATTTTGGGGCCCCCAACGGGCAAGGATCCTCGCTGCTCAAGCATCAAATGGGAGCCTTCCCACTCAGATGGGCCATCGATTCTGGCCCCTTCGCCCTCTTCTCCTAAGGCATTGATGAAAGTGGCGCCCGGGGCATTGTCGGGAGAGTCGAGCTCACCAGTCAAAAATTGATGCCGTGGTGGCAACCTGAGTTAATGATGCCCCCTCCAATGGGAGAATGGGTGTGGGAACCTCCCCAAGCAAGCGCTCCCAACTATGGCCTATGACCTTCGCCCAGCCGACCCCTTCCACCTTTGATTTTTTTGAAATACTGATAGCAGTGGAAGCCTTCCTCTTCTTTTGGAGATTTTGCTTCAATTCTACCACATCCTTGGGCCTCATCTCTGCTACCAATAAAAACACAATTATGAACAGAAAAAGAAGAATGTGATAAGATAAGAGATAGCAATACCACTCACCCCTGGGGTTGACCTGGCTAAGTTCCGCATTAAAAAGGGCCTCGTCGGCCACTAACTCATTGGTATTTGGAGGAGCTTTGAAGCAGTGCCTGAGGACTTGAAAACATTTCTCCTCTTTAGCTTCTAGCATTGAGTTCAAAAGCACAGGCTTCTTCAATCGACCCCAGCTCGGCAAACCCCAATCATGAAAAGAAGGATGAGAAACAAAAATGAATCACTCCTTCCACGCATGGATAGAGCTAGGCACCCCTGTTATTATCAGAGAAACTTTCTTTTGGATGGTAACATACCAACAGTCTGTAGCACGGGGATGCCTCCTGAGCATGAAAAATGAGTGAAAAAGGGAGACCAAGGGTTGAACCTTAGCCAATAAAACAAAGGACTAGAAAATCTATGATGAACCTAATGAGTTTGGCATAACAATGCAAAGAGAAAGGCCGTAGAAATGAAAGATACCAAGGACAAATGGATGGATGAAAAATCTTAAGCTCGCTCGGAGTGTTTCTTCGTGTACTTTGACATGGCCTGTAGGAGGACTATTGGCCCTATCATCAGCTCCTGAAAGTTCTAAATTGAACTCCGGGGGGGTACCATACAAAATCCTAACCATACTCAAGTCCTTAGGGGTCATTATGGAGCTGATACTTTCCAGCCCTAAGGACAAGTCAGTGATAGGGCCTAAGTGGCTCATCGCTACAGGACAACGATCTCTGATCAGACCAAAACCCACCATTTACAAACCTTCAAACCAACGGCTAAAAAGCCTTCTTAACAAGAGAGGAAAAAATAGGTCATAGAAACCAAGAAGGTGACTAGGGAAACACACTTGATAATACGAACAGGGATAGAAAAAGGGGACAACCGAAAAGCACACACAAGAACCGCAAATGCAATAGGGTTAGGAGAGCGCAAGTGAAATGCGAATAATGGCTCAAGCGGGAAGAACCAGAAGAAAAATCACCTCTCTCACCATATGTAATCATAAAATGTTGACTATCGAAGGTAGCACATCACCCCTAGCCAAGCAACCGCACGCATGTGGCACCCTGTCATTCACCTATCATAGCCGTCAGTCGACTAAATCGATGCAGTGCACCAAACTAGGCACCCATAAGATTTTCAAGTCCGAATGCATTTAATTTCAAAATGATAAGTATGATGGTGCTGCTTGTCATCCCCCCCCCCGAAAGCCATGCACCTCTACCAAATCCCTCACCTTTTCGGTTCGCTCGCTCAGAATTACTCCCTTCATCTGACCAATGCTTGGATTCGAGAGTAGGAGGCATGTGTTGGAAAAAAAATCTACATGGCCTAATAAGATTAGGGAGGCCCAGGACCCGAAGATGTCTAGGCCCAGCAGTACGGAGACCATTATTGTCTTCGGCCATGCATCATCCCCCCACTCGCGCCCGCTCACTACTCTGATCAAAGGCGGCTGATTTCGAGCTCACACTCATCCATAGTGATCTCTTGCTCGAAACTACCGATGACGTCATGATGGGCAACTGCCCAAAAAGCCGAACACGGCCATGGCTAATGCAACCTTCTGGCAACATTCAACCGGCTAGTCCTCGGCACACGATTGGTCAATTCATGCCGACCATTTTGATCGGGATGCAGTCGGGGGTTGAGATCTTAGACTTGCTAGTCGGGGTTTGGTGCCAAAGTGGCCCGATCTCCCACAGAATAGCATGATTTGATCGGATTATACGAAGGCTAAAATCTTTCCGAAATAGTTTACAGTGATGAGCAATCTTGAAATCAATTTAGAGTAAGAATCAGCTAATGACCTTCAGAGGAGGCACTAGATATAGGAACCCTTCCTCGTATCTCCTTGATCGACGGATAGACTGACAACTAGCATACCATCTCCCATCTCAGTGTCCGATCCATTGTCACCCGTCGACCACTAGATATCCACCTCCACCAAGGACCACTCTCGGTGAAATTGGTTTCCTCTTGATCTCATTAAGTCACATTGCTTGAGGTGCCCCCGATAGCTAGCTGCATGCCATAAGCAAAAATCACATCAAGTCAGGACAACCAAAAGTTATCTATCATGCCTCGATTCACACATAATAAATAATCATCATTACAGGCTCTCATGGGACATGACACGATGGATGGGTTCTACAGTTGGTGGAGCCATCCCTTTTCTTTTCGCCCTTCCTATCTCCATTCTCGGGGGATAGCCCAGCGTGCCGAGCTCTAGTCGGCTGGACTCATACCCAACCAGGAAAACAACCTCCAGCCGAGGCTTCCTCACTAATCACATCACGTGCGTATCATCATATCTGCCACCTAAGATTTTATTGGAGCATGACAAAAGTTGACAAGTGGAACATCCAGAGGAGACGGCCCTCCTAACATCCACTCATAATCTGCTCTCAGAAAAGCTAGGTAGGACCACCAAATCCCAACCAGCTTATAGCTACCCACGTGTTCTCTCGATTTTTTATTTAACTCGTGGCCGTCTGATCATGTATATCTGAGAAACATGACTCTCAAGGATTGTATGGGTGGACTCCTACACAAGCTCCCACCTCCACCTATAAAAAGAGGCCCCAAGAGGACCTCCAAAAGAAGTATGAAAAATATTGGCCTCATGCTCTTCTATCTATTGCATCGTATTGCTAATCTGAGCATCGGAGGATCTCCATAGAGTAATTTTTAGTCAGATCCACTTTCGGCAACTTGGCATCCTACCACCTCCTATGGTACTAACGCTCGACAGAAATCAGTGTCAACAGTTTGCATGAAGTAAACTCTAATAACTTAATAATAATGGTGGGAATAAAATGTATATCTTATTACAGGCTAGAATTATATTCACATTGTCAGGTTCTATATATTAAAAAAATTCCATTACGGTTACCTCTGATTGATATGTGATGGTTACTTGTTCTAACAACTTGGGGAAGAGACCTTTTTGTTCCCTCTCTCTCTCTCTCTTTTGTATAAATCTTTTAGCAAATGAACATCCTAAATTGTTCCCAATATGCCATGTTTTCGTACATATATTCCAACTATTTGCATGACGCTGGCCTCTTGCTTTATGAGTATTATTTCTCACTTTTCAATATTTGAACAAAATGTTCATTCTTCTTTTAGCAATATGTTTCTCTTTATCTCTCATTATGTGGGCAAGTGCTTGGATCTAGATGAAGTGCATGGATATGGTAGAATTAGCATTTGCATCCATTCACCCTGCTAACCATCCACTTTACTCGGTGCATGCACCAACCTGAATGGAAAATGGACAGAATGCATTTGCTATAAAACGAAATGTGACAAAATACATGGACAGGAAAAATCGTTTTGGGTGGGCAAGTGGATGGACAATGAGGTACCTGCAATCAAGCTGTGGGCTCTTTATATCATCACATTAAAGGACAAATGGAAGATTTGTTTACGCCTCTCTTCATAATATCTGACATGTGTGTGAGAGAGAGAGAGAGAGAGAGAGAGAGAGAGAGAGTTTTTCCGAGTGCTGTTATATATATGGCGGATGCATTATGCCCAATCGTATGCTTGATATCCGTGGACAAATATCATTCTGATACTTTATATATATATATATATATATATATATATATGCATCTTTGCTCAAAATTAAATTGTTCATATAGTTTCTCAAGCTAGATATCTAAATGTTGAATTGATATAGAATTTAACTTTTAAGAGAGATGTTGAAGCAGATCAAGCGGAAGAGTATGCTAACTTGACGCAAGTTTTGAATCTAGTAAGCCTTGGTACACGAAGTGCTAAAATTAAATAATGGACTTTATAAGTTGTATCAATTTGTAAAGTCTTTCTATATTTTTCTTAACTTTGGAGGGACAATTGTGGTTGGCCATTCCTCCATATGGAGAACCATGGCACCGGAAAGAAGTCAAAATATTTATCTGGTTGGATAAAAAGGAAAGAGGTCAAAATATATATTTGGTTGGCTATTACGGGTTGCCAACTGTTACTATAATTAAGAAAAAAATCATTTCATTTATTTCATTATGTTCTATGCAATACCAATAGGGAAAACTAACAACATTATATTGGAGTTGTAAGTTTAGCAAAAGAATTCTAGATCAAACAAGACTACATATGATTAACATGATAGGTTCTCTAGTATCTCATTAGTATTTGGAGAAAAGGAGGATTAAGACTATTTTTTGTGCATGTTAAGGCCTTGTAGTGATGTTAAAATGGAGGATCTAGAAGGAGAGAACTTAGTGGATATTTCATGATGTAAATGCTAGTATCATTAAAATTATTTTCTTTAACCTAGGTTCTATACCCTTGATTTAGAACAAGATATTTGTACTTGTAAATTGCTTTCTTTTGAATAATTGATTTGATATATTTATTTCATTATCTAATCAAATGAATTGATGGGCAACTCCCATCTTTTTCTCAAAGAGAACACCTTGTGAGTTATTCATGACTTGATAAATTTATTGGTAAGATTTGAAATATAGACTTGAAAGTCAATTATTAGACAAAATTAAGGAAAGTTCAATATGATACTTGGTGCATTGAGAGGGAAAGATGGATAAGTGCTAACACAAATGTTTATTTACTTTAGAACAGTTCAAGATTAGTTACATGGGCTTTTCCAATAGCATTACACTTGGTTTTCCATTATTGTATACAACCTATATGACTTTTCACTACAAAAATAAGAGAGTAAGATAAAGATATATGTCTACCTATTATACATGGGTATTGAAAGAAGAGGGTGGAGTAACATGACCATTTTTAGTATTATATAATACATAAAATCTTGAACTATTTGTTGGGAATGGTATTCCAAAGCCAATCGTCAGCCTGTTGATGGTTGAGCTTTATGTTTGTATTTATATATAAATTAATAAATGAATAAAAATTATTTTGGCATTTTTCATCATAATCTTTGCATCTTCTAATAAACTCCTGTTATATGGTGAAGTCCTTAGGACTATTTAGAATCGACAAAGAAGAATTTGTCATTTAGTCTTTAAACTTATTCGCAATCAAATGATATGTTGTTACCAAAGATGATAATATTTATTGAGTGGAGATCATTGTGTGCCATATAGATTGGTTGTCCTCTTAATCAAGAAGTATGGAGATACTGATATGGCATGCAAGTGAGATGTAGAGGTATATCTGCACTGAACATGACCGACTTTGGAGCTTTTCTATTGTCAAGATTTGCTCTGATGAAATATGAGTATAAATATTTCTTCGATCTAAGATCACCATGGTGACTTTCAAGCAATTCATTGAGCTTTGGTGTCGGATTACCTGAATTTCTAATTCAGTGACGGAAGATTTTCGAGCATAGTTAAGTACTTGAGGAGTCCATGTGTATATCAAGATGGAATTAACCACTCTGGTTCAAGAGCTGTGTTCGATTGTATTTTAATTTAGCAAAACCTTGATCAGGATAGTCATAGTGAGGAGTCACGGAACTAATTGCTTTGAAATATGATTTGGTTGTATTTACCAAGGTTGACAGTTTAACTCTGAGTCATCATATGCACAGAGGTCAAAGAGATAATATATACAGTAACCATATTCTCATAGGTTTTGAGTGTTGCGATTGCAACTATTCGACCTATCCGGACGTCAAGTACCATTGCTAGATGGTCACTTCGATTGGTATAGAAATTGGTTCCTTTGCTACCGACTGAGGTTCAAACCTACGGGGTCACATAAATTAGAGGTTCCTACCTGATCTAATGGCTGGTGAAGAGTCACACTCGACTGGAACTCTATAGTCAAGAGTCCTACTGGATTGGGAGTCTTCGATTGAAAGTCCTACTGGGTTAGGATATTAAGTCTCAATGTCTAGGAGTCTGTGGTCAAGAGTCTCACTAGACTGAAACTCTTCGATCAAGAGTCTTACTACTCTGAGACTCCGAGTCCTACTTGTCTGAGACTCTATGATTGAGAGTTGGGACTCTACAATCATGAGTTCCACTTATTTCGGACACCAGGATCAAGAGTCCCATTGGTTTAAAACTCTTCGATCAAGAGTTTCATTTTGATGGAACTCTATTATCTGGACATCCATTGGATTTGAATTCTAGATTTATGAAAAATTTAATTATTAATTTAATTATTAATTAACTTAATTTGATTGAGTAATGATTTTTGGATCAAGTCCAATTAAATTCAATTCAGTTGGGTTTGACCCGATTAGGTCATAAGATGACCTAATCGCTGAGGAGGTTTCATCCCTGATTTGATCAGGAGTGGACTTAATCAATTTCTAATTTAATTAGGATTTAATTAAGCATAATTAAGCCTAATTATATTAGGTTTAATCTGATTTAATTGAGCCTAGCCAAATTTATTTGGGTTAGTTCAATTGAATGAGGTTTAAATTTAAGGCTAGTTTGACTAGTCTTCCCTTCCTACGCCACCTCACTTTGCGCCGACATTTTCTATGAGAAAAATGTTTCTCATAAGTTTCTTCACATAATGAAAAGGTCCACGCCCAGGTATCTCTCACCCCAAATGGATAAGATTTGTGGTTAGTGTTTGAATGAGATTCAAACAAGGAACAAAACCATTCTTATCCATGTGCCACCTTATCCTTTTGTGCGCCCTCTTTTCTATAAGAAAAAGTTTCTCATGAAACATCTCCCATGCACAAAAGGGGGCTCACGCCCTAGTATCCCTCACCCCAAGTGGATAAGAAGAGGTTGGTTATCATTTGAATTCAAATGGACAACCACTTCATTCTTATCCTCCCACACATAGAAGACATGGTTGTGCGCAAAAATAAAAGGAGAGATCTTTGGGACGTGCATGAGTTCTTCTGAGTGAGAAACCCAGTTCCATGAGCCTTCCCCTTGTGCATGAGAAAGATTCAAAAACAATTTCTAGAGAGAGAAAAAGAATAAGTGAGGCATAGGATTTTGGGTGTGTGCATACCCTAGGGTTATGACCTAGGATTCAGGAAGAGAGCTTGTGAGCTATGAGCGTCGTGAGCCCACCAAACTTCCAGGAGTATCTCCTCTGCCTCTCTTCTACATTTGCTGATGATTCGGAGCATCCAAAGAGCTTGTAGATAAAGATCGAAGTAGTTCGATCGACATCTACCATCGAAAGCATCCAGCATCGATCTAGCACTTGGGAGGAGCCGATTTGGACTAGGAGCCTCGTGTGGATGATCCGTAGAGACCAGATATACTATGTAGCTACATCATGATGAGTGGATCTTTTTGGTGATGTTTGGACTATGGTGATCGACTACCCGTGCAAGGTATCGTATTTTGAACACAGCTATAATAGTAAGTAGTTACTGTTACCAATGTTTTTTCTTTCAAATTTGAAGTATGTATATCATATTTAGATCCTAAGTGTAGGATTTTCTGATATGATCAGTAGCTTATAACTAATTAGATTAATTATATTTTTTACTATATTTAATGAATTTTTGAAAAAATTTTGAAAACAAGGCTAGAAACCCTGCACTGCACACCTTCAGTGGTATCAGAGCAAGATTCATTAAATATGATTTATATGCTTTAAAATTTAAAAATTTATACATATTAAATATGTGCTTTATTCAAGTAGCCTAGTAATCAGCTTGAATGAGCCACCAAGCCATCCGATCATAAGGGATAAGCATGGTTTAAAGGCTAACTCCTCCCATTCAATGGGGATCCCTTATGGCGATAGGGGTGCCATCGTGAAATCATTTCTAAAGATAAACGATGAAAGAATTTTTTAGATTGATTTTATCTGAATTTTAATCATTAATGTATTAGGTTAGATCTAAATTTAGATTCATGATTATTTTTTATGTAGTGTACATAAAATCTAAAACTAGTACTGTTTGTAAAATGAGCTAACTCATTTTTGAATTGAATCGACCCATTTAGCGAACATTGCTATGTTGTATAGAATCTTTCAAAATTTTGAAAATTATTTTTGAAATGCCGAACCCCTGCCCTCAGCCCAAAAACTTAATTGAGAATTAAGTAAAATAAATTAAGGTTTAGAATTTTAAATTAAAGATCCTAAGTCATTGATCATAAAATGTGGGTTATTGGGTTAGTTGAATTAGGTTCATTAATTGGATTAGACCTAAGGTTAGTTAAAGAATGGACTAAATTAGAATAATTGATCAAATCTAACCAAATGTTGAATTAGATTAGATCAAGAACTCTTTAGACTCAATTACGATAGTTGTAGTTGGTCAAGTCTATTTCTTTAACAAGGATCAAATGGATTTGATTCATGGCTACACGGTCAAATCCAAAATTACTAGGTTGGTTAAATTGAAACTAATGAACTGGATGGTATCTAAGGTAAGTTTGGCAATTTGATCAGTGATTTTTAATTAGGAGTTATTCACATTGATTCGATCTTTGACGAGTTAATGGTATATCCCTTCCACTGATCTCACTTACCTAGCCATCCTAGTGAGTTAGATTTTGATTAGATCACTTGATGATTCGGACTCACCCATATCGATTCGATAAATTAGTACGATTGATTTAGGTGCTCCTAATGCTAGCTTGAATTAGATCCTTTACAACCTAACTTGGTAAAGTCAGTGGGAGGATCCAAATTGGCTAGTAAATTCTTCTCTCCTCTTCTTAAAAATTAATTAATAAAATCTTCTAAAATTATTAGATCCTTAAAAATGATATAGTTATGATGATAACTAGATCATTGCCTTCTATTAAGTTGAGTGATAATGGGTCCATCAATTTAATAATCATTAGAGGTCCAAAGATCTGGTGCTTATTGACTAATAAAATTATCATTCATAAAATGATGATTTGGTTGTATCTTTCTAATGATGGTTAGGTTGGCCGGCCAAAGTTAGGCCTAATCATTTGTTGGTTAGATGCACCAAATCTGATCATGTTAATGGTTGGACCTAATCGGATCTTTTCAGTGGAGGCCAAAGCCTGCTGATTAGATTTTGGAGCAAAATTAAATATTACTAAAAATTGTTTAGAGAAATAATTAATTTTGAACCTACGCATATATGCACATGGGTTGACCAACCAAAGTTGGGCTCTTGTGTAGTGTGTGTGGATTCTAGTACCCACTAAGAAATTAAAGTAATTTCACAAATTGGAGGTAGAGGCTATCAGTTCATATAAAATAGTGGAAGAACCTTTAGACTAAAGTTCAAATCTTTAGGATAATTAATTTATATACTAATTAGGTTTGATTTTTCTTTTGTACAGAAATGGCCACTACCTTATCGCTCCGATCATTGTTAGACAATGACAAACTTATGGGACCTAACTTTGATAGTTGGTATCAAAAATTAAAGATCATCCTGGAGCATGAGTAGATTCTCTATATTTTAACGGATCTGGCACCTGAGAAATCGGCACCAAATGTAAAAGGGGTGGTCAGAGACACTTATCAAAAGTGGCTCAATGACCGTATGACTGTTCGGTGCATAATGCTTGCGGTAATGAATGATGAGTTCAGCCACAGGTTTGAGAATGCTCAGCTACAGAAGATGCTTCAAATGTTGAAAGACTTCTTTGGCATGCCTGACGATGTTGAAAGGCATAAGACTAGTTGTGCCATTTTTAATGCTCGAATGAGGGATGGGGCCTCAGTCATCGATCATGTGTTGTACAAGACCGAAATGATTGAGCGCTTGAGTAAGCTGGGCTTTTTCCTGCACGAGCATCTCGGTAAGGATGCAATCCTTAATTCTTTGCCTAAGTCCTTCATTTTCTTACTCATTTTAGAATGACAAAGTCTACAATGAACTATTATGATTTATTAGGATTGCTGCAGAACTTTGAGAAGAATCACCAGCTCCATAAGGAGTTAGTGAATGTAGTGGAAGGATCTTCTTCTGATCGTCGATCCTTTAAGAAAGAGAAGAAGAATAAGAAGGTGCAGTAGCATGCTGGGATGTCTACACAGGGTCAGACCAAGAAGTGCAAGCCTGACCAAAGTTAGATGGAGTGCTTTTTTATAAGAAGCAGGGTTACTAGAAAAAAAATTATCCTCAGCACATTGCCTTCCTAGATTCAAATAGGCCAAGAAAGAAGCAAGCAGTTGCTAGGCAAGATAATTATATGATAACACCTTGCAACTTCTTGATATGTGATACTACTGCCTGAGTATTAGATATCAGAAGCTCTTTTCATATCTACAATTCGATGCAGGATTTGTAGGTCAGTAGAAGATTTGGTGAAGGTAAGAGATTTTTGAATGTTGGAGATAAAAGATAAGTTCTAGTTCTAGCTTTAAGAATCATGAACCTTATAATCAATTCTCATAATGTAATTCTCCATGAATGTCATTATTATCCAAGCTTCTTGTTGAATGTTATTTCTATAGGCCTTTTGGCCATGTACAGTTATCAATTTCCAATAAAAAAAATATTTATAATATCATTTTGAATGGTGTTATGAAATTTATTAGGCAATTGAATAATAGAATTTACTTACTATCATAGCCTATTAATGTGATACAGTCCTCTGGTAAATGCCCTAGAATAAGTGATGTGTCTAAAGTCTACATTTGCGACACTGTAGGCTAGGTCATATCAACAAGAACAGAATAAATAGGTTGGCTGAAGAAAGAATTCTTAAAGTCAGTGATTATGAATCACTTTCAACCTGTGAGTCCTATCTTCTTGATAAGATGACCAAGTCACCTTTTACTAGAAAAGATGAGCGAGCCAATGAACTCCTGAGTCTAGTACATTCTGATGTATGTGGATCCATGAGCTCAAGTATTAGGATTGGATATTTCTACTTCATAACCTTCACTAACGACCTATCAAGGTATGGGTATATCTATTTAATGAAGCATAAGTCAAAGTCATTTGAAATATTCAAACTATTCCGTAATGAGATAGAAAGGCAAACTGAAAAGAATATTAAAACTCAGAATATTAAAACTCTTCGATCTGACCGAGGGGATGAGTATCTTTCTAGTGAATTTCTGACATATCTTAGAAAAAATGGAATTCTCTCCTAATGGACTCCTCTTGGAACACCACAGCATAATGGTGTATCTGAAAGGAGAAATCGAATTTTGTTGGACATAGTTCAATTCATGATGGGGTTTACCAGCCTGTCGATCTTCTTATGGGATATGCGCTCGAGTCATCTTGTTTTATTCTAAATAAGGTTCTGAGTAAGTCTATTTTTAAAATGCCATATGAGATATGGACAGGACGAAAGCCAGTGCTCTCACACCTTAGGGTTTGCAGGTGTTCGACTTATGTCAAACGTTTAGTAACAGAGAAGCTTAGACCTAGGTCTGACAGGTATAATTTTATAGGATATCCAAAAGAGACTAAAGGGTATTACTTCTACCTAGCTAATGAGCAAAAGATATTTGTCAGCCTTAAGGTAGTCTTTTTGAAAAGAAAGTTTCTTGAAAAAGAAACTAATGCCTCCAAGATCAAACTTGAGAAAATTCGATAAGTAGAAAAATCGACACAAATAGCTGAACTTGAATCGAATTTGATTAAATTAGATCCAGAGCCTATTATACCTGCATCCTTAAGATGGTCTGATAGAGTACCACATTAGTCGGACAGATACTATGATTTCATAATCCAAGATGGAGATCCTATCGAACTTGATGAGAATGATTCGGATCCGATCACCTATATGGATGCAATGCAGAGATCCGACTCTAAAAAATAGTTTGAGGTCATGAAATCTGAAATGAAATCTATGAAGGTCAATGATGTATGGACATTGGTTGACCATCCGAAAGGATAAAATTCATAGGGTGTAAGTAGGTTTTTAAGAGAAAAAAAGGGCACAGATGGAAAGGTGGAGACCTATAAAGTCCATCTGGTTGTCAAGAGGTACGTCAACATTATGATATAGATTATGATAAGATATTTTTTTCTATGGCAATGCTTAAGTCCATTCAAATTATGCTTGCGATAGCTATCCATCTGGACTATGAAATTTGGTAGATGAATGTGAAAGCAGCTTTCCTAAATGGAGAGCTAAACGAAGAGGTGTATATGATACAACCAAAAGGATTCACATCCACAGATGAGTCTAAGGTGTGTAGGCTTCAAAGGTCCATTTATGGACTGAAGCGGGCATCTCAGAGTTAGAACATACATTTTGATAGGACGATCAAAGTGTATGGCTTCGTTAAGAATGGAGAAGAGTCCTACATATACAAGTGGGCTAATGGTTCAGTGGTTGTATTTTTTATGTTATATGTAGATGATATTCTCTTAATCGAAAATAAATTCCTGCATTACAGGAAATAAAGATCTGACTATCATCACAGTTCTGCATGAATGATCTGGGAGAAGCTTCCTACATCCTAGGATTGAAGATCTATAGAGATAGATCTAAAAGGTTGCTTGGATCGTTCCAATCTACGTACATAGATACTATGTTGAAGAGGCTCAGCATGAAAAATTTCAAGAAAGGATATCTACCGATAGGCCATGAAATTTTTCTCTCGAAAAGAGATTATCCGATAACACCTTAAAAGAGAGAGCGTATGAGTAAAATACCATATGCTTTGATTGTAGGTTCTATTATGTATGCCATGACATGTACGTGACCAGATGTAGCATACTCACTAGGGGTAGTGAGTAGATACCAATCTGATTCAGGAGAGAATCACTAGAAGATTGTTAAAACCATCCTGAAGTATTTGAGAAACACAAAGGACCAGTGGCTTGTTTATGGTGAGTCAGACTTGAGACTTATGGAGTTTACAAACTTCAGTTTCTAATTTGATCATGATGACAACTAGAGTGTATCGGGATATGTGTTTATCCTCAATGGTGGAGCAGTCTACTGGAAGAGTTTCACGCAGTAAACAGTGACTGATTTAGTTTGTGAGGTGGAGTATGTTGCTGCATCAGATACTGTCAAAGAAGTGGTGTGGCTGAAGAAGCTCATCACCGAGCTTGAAGTAGCATCCTTCCTTGATGGTCCAGTTTTGCTCTATTGCGATAGCTCTGGAGCCATTGCTCAAGTGAAGAAATCGAAGGCACACCAGTGGACAAAGCATATTCTGCACTGCTACCACCTTATCCGAGCGATCGTGGATCGAGGTGACATTGACCTTCAAAAGATCGATGAAAAGAAAAATCTGATCGACCCATTTATTAAAGCTATTATGGTAAAGGAGTTTGATGACTTCAAGTCGAAGATGGGTATTAGATACTGCACGAATTGGCTTTAGTCTAAGTGAGAGATTATTGAAAATGGTGTTTCAAAGTCAATCGTCAGTCTGTTGATGGTTGAGCTTCATGTTTGTATTTGTATATGAATTAATAAATGAATAAAAATTATTTTGGCATTTTTCATCATAATCTTTGCATCTTCTAATGAACTTCTATTATATGGTGAAGTCCTTAGGACTATTTAGAATCGATAAAAAAAAATTTATCATTTAGTTCTTAAACTTATTCACGACCAAATGATATGTTGTTACTAAAGACGACAACGTTTATCGAGTGAAAGTCATTGTGTGTTATATAGGTTGGTTGTCCTCTTAAGCAAGGAGTGTGAAAATACTAGTATGGCATGAAAGTAAGATGTAGGGGTACATCTGCATTGAACTGACTCCGGAGCTTTTCTACTATCAAGATTTACTTCGATGGAATATGGGTATAAATATCTCTCTGACTTGAGATCATCATGATGACTTTCAAGCAACTCACTGAGCTTTGGTGCCGAACTACCTAAATTTTTAATTCAATGATAGAAGATTTTTGGGTACAGTCAAGTAGTTGAGGTCAGTGCACATATCAAGATATGAGACCTCTTTAGGAGCGCTGGTTCAATTGCAAACTTGTCAGGGATCATAGTAGAGAGGACATTCTTGTATTTTGGTTTAAAGGATGAATTTGTTAGATATATGTGCCCTAGAAGTCAGAATTGGCTAACACTTGTAATACACTTCTAGGGGCAAAATTGTAATTTTGACTAAAATCAATAAATGGGTTATTTTCTATCATATATGTGTATTTAGTGTCTGTGATACATCCTTTGAGTTAATGGTAATGATAATTCATATTTTCAAGAGTTGAAAATTTAAGACATGAATAATCATTATTAACTCATAAAATGCTCCCGACCATAGGATCATCACGAGGATGGTGATTGATCCGGAAGGTTGGTGTACAATCGCTTCTCTTTAGTAGATGAGTCTTGAGTCTACGGTGTGGAGACACCGGAGCGAGAGTACAGGTACTCGTTAGAGAACGAGGGCACTGAGCGTGACCACCTCGAGTAGTCATTAGGGAGTCTACCTTCTCGTCAATGACTGACTCGATGCTGCAGTAGTGTGTCTGGTTCTTTGACCTGAGGATGCATCGGCAGTTCACCTTGAGGGTGTTATAGTTTGACTACACCATTACTCGGTCTCCTAGCCATATGGAACCCTGAGGTGTATGTTGGCTATAGCATGTTCATTGTAGGAACTGGATTGCATCAAGATGGAATCTATCTACCTCGGTGGTAGAGGAGCAGCCCTATGATGATCATGAGAATCAAGTCCAGAAGCCCATGGCCATGGCAGAGTGAAATAATAGAAAGAGTTTCTATTTAGATTTTCACATTGGACTCGAATCGAATGATTACATCATATGACAGAGACTAGGGTTTGACGAGTTCACCTTAACCCTAATCTGATCGGGGCTCAAGATAGAAGAACTTAATCACACAGGTAGCTGCACCAAGAGGTTCGCATTCAGCTCTGATGGGTTGCCACCATATACTGCTAGGTGTCACTGGTGGATTTTGGGAGCAATTAGAATGATTTAGATGATCGATCATTCTAGCTGTTCGAATCAGAAGAGTTCTGATCCATCGAAAGGAGTTTCGATGATGTCGATGATAGAGATCATGACATATCCCATTACCATACAGAACTGAACCTAACTGGGTCACACAAACAAGGGTTTGAATCTGGTGATCATCAATTGAACTGATCTAGTTCAATTGATCTGAATGAGATTCAATTAGGTTCAAGGAAATCGTGCTAGCACTCGATTGAACCTAACGTTCTTCTTTTACTATCATAAATAAGTTGTCCTGACTGAGCCAAAGGAGTTTGTGCTCAATCAGAGGCCTTCATATGGTCTGACTGGAGGTTGTCCAAGTCAGAAAAGGTTGTCTTATTTTGTAAGACATTACCTGCCATTTTTGGTCACCTGCCATTTCTTGTTCTTTGACTTTGGTCAAAAGTCTACCTTTGACTGGTCAAACGTTGACCATTGACACTTTGACTTTTGACCACATGTCATGCACCTATTGGAGAGCTGGTGGGGGCTTGTCCCCCTACCAGAACCTGGCAAGGAAGAGGGCGCACGCCACCCTAGGCGTGTGCCCAAGTTGGAGGCGCCTAGGAGTCCTTGTTGGACAAGGACTCCATCTCCTTTTTGGATTCCAATTAGAGTTCTTCTAAGAACCAACTTTGACTGGTCTTAGGCACCCTCTAAGGAGGAATCCAGGGGACTCTATTCCCACCAATCAGATTTAGATCTGATTTCACAAAGGGTTGTGATTGGTTGGGAAGAAGAGGAGTTGGATCACAGTTAGTCTATAAATAAGACCCTGTGCCCAACTCAAATTAACATGAGATGATTGAATCATAATTCCCCACGCCCCAAGGCTGCCTCTCCCCTCCTTCTCCATGCCAAACCACCTTCTCCCCTTGCTCTCCACGTCCAAAAGGAGTTTTGGATTTTTGGTTGGTGCGATTCAGATCAAGAGAAAGGCGATCAAAAGCAAGAAGGCTGCGCTGCTGCAAAGGACGACTGCTGATCTTCAAAAGGAGTTTTGAAGATCCTCCAGATCAGATCCAGATCTGATTTTTGGAGATGTGATAGAGAAGAAGAGGATCTCTAGATCCAGCTTGAGTGGATATCGGTAGAGGCCAGGCGCTTGCGTGGCTAGATCCAGAACCTTCCGCTGCAAATCAGGATCATCAACAGGGTAATAGGATTACCCAAATCAGGTAAATTAAATTTGATTTAATTTATCTTATTTTATTTTATTTATTAAAATAATAAGAATTAGATCTAAAATATCTCAAGATCTGATTAGATCAAAGAGAAAAATTTTTGAAATATATCTCTTGATCTGATCAGATCTGAACGAACCTGGACCGGGAAATCAGGATTTTCCTTCAACTGGTATCAGAGCCATGGTTCTAAAATTATTTAGATCTGATTTTAAATTTATTTTAATTAGAAAATAAGTGATTTTCAGATGTCACATGAGATGTGATCAGATCTGAAATCAGAAAAAATTAAAATTAAATGATTTGGATCTAAGATTAGAAAATATGCATGACTAGTTCTAAAATAGAATAGTTCTATAGAATAGTCTTGCATGTTTTTGATTTAATCTGATTAAATCATATTTTAGATCTTTTATTTACTATTTTTTGATATTATAAGTGTTATAATAACATCTAAAAAATAGCAAATAAAAATTATTTAATTTTAAATATCATATGAGATATGATTGATGCATGTCTAGACTAGTTGTAGAATAGTTCTACATAATTGTCTAGATTAGAATTTATTTTGATTAGATCAATTTAAATCTAATTTTTTAGATTATTATGAGATAATTTAGATCTAAAAATATGCATGATTCGATACATGAGATGTATGCAAAATATGCCATGATTAGATCTAATTTGTATATGAGATATATGATATAGATCTAAAACTATTTTGTAGTATTGTAGATTTACATGTTCCTGATTAAGGCGTTCCTCTTGGCCGTCCGGTCATAAGAACGAAGAAGGGTTTAAAGGCCCTCTCTTCCCATTCGATGGGGTGTTCTTATGATGTGTAGGGGTGCTGCGTGTTCGTCCTTAATCAGAAACCCAAAACTTACTTTCTGCAAAACCCTAGATCCTGAAACCCTAGGATTTATTGTGCATATTTTGTTTATGAACCCTACTTAATTAAGAATTAAGTTTATGGAAATATTAATTAGGTCTAAAATTGAGAATTTCAGATCTAAGACATATTCATAATACTGGGTTCGGGCTTGGGTAGCTCAATTAGGTCTAAGCGGTTGATCAAACCGAATCAAGAGTTGGTTAGATGGGATCAACAATGCTTAAATTGACCAGCCTAATAGGATTAAGTCTGGGTCAAGATCGAGTCACGATCAAGCAAGACCTAATTAGGCTCAGAGGTTAGAGTCTGGATTGTAGGCTAACCCAATTGGTTCTGGACTCAACAATTTGGTGTCTAAGGTAAGTTTGGCACATACGACCGACTGGTTTTTAATTGGAAGCTACTCGACCTGAATGCGTTCTTGTACGAGTTAATGGCATATTCCTTCCACCGGTCTCACTTACCTGGCCATATCTGTTGACACAGTTCTGATCTGAGGTGGTCAATAATCCGAGCTAACCCATGCCACTAGGTTAGTCATAATTGTTATGACTAATGCCAAGTCTAGTTTAATGAGACCTGAATCAATTCTCCCTAAGAAAAGATTAAGTCTGAGGTCTTCCACCATTGTAGATGTGCGGGCCCTTTCCGGGGTTGATTGTTCTCGGCTGGATACAGTGGCTCAGTTGCACCGGGAAGATGCAACCATGTCTATTAGGCATTGGATGCTATGGGCTGGAGGATGAGTTGGGCTCAATATTTCTGGATACGGTGAGAGACTCAATTAGGAATCCAGTCTATGCAAATGGTGGGTCTGACTTAACTAAGGAGTGGATCAATATTTCGGATACGGTGAGATTCATGAATTAGAGACCAAGTTTGGGTGCACCATGATTAGAGAATCATTGAACAAGAGTTGTTCACTCATTGGCTAACCCATCACCAATAACTGTTAGGTGAGGTGATGAGTCAGTTGGTGAGACCGCACCACCCACTAGAAATCATTAATCGTGGAGATTTTTGCATCTCTAACAGAGGGAGTGTAGGGATCCGAGAAAATAGTGGGAGCTAATTTGTTTAAAAATAAAATCCCTAAACAAATTGGTCAAGTCAAAATTACAGTATCTAACTAGAATCTTTGACTCTCTACAGGAAAATGTCTGCGTCCAACCCATTGGCACGTATCCTGGACACACATAGACTGACTGGACCCAATTATAAAGATTGGCTCAGGAACTACAAAATTATTTTGGGTTTCGAGAAGTTAACCCATGTTTTGGACCAGGACCCTCCCACCTTACCAGCCCGTCCATCCTGTTGAACAGAGAGCGTCTCTGGAAAAATGGATTAGACGAAGATAATAAGGCCAGATATTACATGTTGGGCTCGATGTCTGATGAGCTCCAGCGCCAACATGAAGATATCGGGACTGCTCGCCAAATGTTGGCTCACCTGCAGGAGATGTTTGGTGAACAGAGTCGCGCAGCCAAATATCAAGTCACGAAAATGACTTTTTAAGGCTAAGATGCGTGATGGGCAGTCAGTCCAAGATCACTGTCTGACAATGATCAAGGACATGGAAGAGCTTGAGAAGCTCGGTGTGAAGTTGGACTTGGACCTGCAGAATGATATTATTCTGCAATCCTTGACTGATGCATATGGGCAATTCATCATGAATTACCACATGCATAAACTTCAAAATTCCTTGGCCGAATTAATGAATATGCTGGTTACCGCTGAGCTTTCTATGAAAGGTTCTAAAGGCTCAGTTCTTGCTATGGAACGGACTTCTTCCAAAAGAAAGTCTTATGGAAAGAAAAAGAAGTCTGTGAAAAAGCAAAAGGTGGAAGGATCAAAGAAGAAGAAGGCAGAACCGAAGAAAAAGGCCGATGTCAAAGGAAAGTGTTTCCATTGCAACAGCGACGGCCATTGGAAGCGGAACTGCCCTACTTACCTGGCCACCCTGAAGAACAAGAAGGAAGGTCCTTCTGGAGGTATGCTCGTTATTGAGTCTAACCTTACGGTTTCTTCTGCATCCAGTTGGGTGCTTGACTCTGGTTCTAGTGCTCATCTGTGCACTTCCATGCAGGGTCTTGAGGATAGCAGGAGGCTGAGGGATGGAGACATGATCCTACGCATCGGTAATGGAGCAAGAGTTGCTGCAGTAGCCGTGGGAACATACCCTCTTCGATTACCATCTGGTTTAGACTTAGTTTTGAAAGACTGTTATTATGTGCCTGCAGCTAGCAGGAATTTGATTTCTGTTTCATGCTTAGCACAAGAAGGTTATGTGATTCACCTTCTTTAAGGACCATTGTAACATTCTTTATGAAAGAAATAAAATTGCAAATGGTTTCCTTATTAATGGTCTTTATCAGCTACATATTGATGTACCTATTTCTAACTATCGAGCAAAACGTGAATGCCAAACGACCTAGGGATAGTCCAAACGACAGATATCTATGGCACCTGAGATTAGGTCATATAGCAGAAGATAGGATCAACAAATTGGAGAAAAATGGGCTATTGAGTCCATTGACTTTCCGAGTCATATCCAACTTGTGAATCTTGTCTTCAAGGCAAAATGACTAAACTCCCTTTTGTTGGACATGGGGAGAGGGCCACAGATCTCCTTGCCCTAGTACATACTGATGTGTGCGGCCCATTTGATGTGCCGGCTAGAGGCAATTTTGTCTACTTCATTACCTTTACCGATGATCTGTCTAGGTATGGGTATGTGTATCTTATGAGACACAAGTCTGAAGCTTTTGAAAAGTTCAAAGAATTCAGACATGAAGTAGAAAAACAAACTGGAAAAACCCATTAAGGTTCTTCGATCAGATCGAGGAGGTGAATACCTTAGCCGGGAATTCCTAGACTATCTCAAGGAAAATGGCATAGTCTCTCAATGGACTCCACCAGGAACACCTCAACTCAACGGGGTTTCAGAATGGAGAAATCGGACTCTATTGGATATGGTTCGATCCATGATGAGCTTCACAGACCTCCCTGATTTTCTTTGGGGACACTCATTGTTAACTTCAATTTATCTACTGAATAGGGTTCCCTCTAAAACCGTTCCTACCACACCGTATGAGATATGGCACGGTAAGAAACCAAGTCTGAGTCATCTCAGAATTTGGGGTTGTCCGGCTCATGTCAAAAGACAACAAGCGGACAAGTTAGAGTTTAGGTCCTTTAGAGCTCGATTCATAGGATATCCTAAAGAGTCATTAGGATACTATTTCTACATTCCAGAAGACCACAATGTGATTGTGAGTCGACATGCCATCTTTCTTGAAAAATAGTTTATTCAAGATAGCGGCATTGGAAAAGCAGATTAAGCTTGATGAGAAAGTCTCACAAGTACAAACGAGCTAAGGACCAATTGGAACCAAATCAGGTTGAGCCAATAAGAACACTACCTCCTCCACCTCGTAGATCGGAAAGAGTTTCCCGTCCCCCTGAAAGATACTTAGGTATTATTTCAGAGGAGTAGAGGAAAATGTTCCTCGTAGGTAATGGTGCTCATGGTGATGATCCCAAAACCTACAACGAGGCGATATCAGATATCGACTCCGAGAAATGGCTAGAGGCAATGCAGTCAGAAATTGACTCGATGCACTCAAACCAAGTCTGGACCTTGGTAGATCCACCAGAAGGTATAGTACCTATTGGGTGTAAATGGATCTTCAAGAGAAAGATTGGTGCAGATGGGAATGTGGAGACATTCAAGGCTAGACTAGTGGCAAAAGGTTATAGTCAACGCGAAGGCATTGACTATCAGGATACCTTTTCCCCAGTGGCTATGCTAAAATCCATCCGCACATTGCTTGCCGTTGCAGCCTATTTCGATTATGAAATATGGCAAATGGACGTGAAAACGGCATTCCTTAAATGGATATCTTGAGGAAGATATCTATATGGAACAGCCGCTAGGTTTCACATCCAGTGATACTGATCACAAGGTTTGCAAGCTGCAAAGGTCCATATATGGACTTAAGCAAGCATCTCGGAGCTGGAACACTCGTTTCAATGATGTGATCAAAAAGTTTGGTTTCATCAAAAATGAAGAGGAACCATGTGTTTTCAAAAAGGTCAGTGGGAGCGCTGTTGTCTTCCTCGTATTGTACGTGGATGACATCCTCCTTATTGGGAATGATATTCCCATGTTGACATCAGTCAAAATGTGGTTGTCCAAGGAATTCTCCATGAAAGACCTAGGTGAAGCATCCTTTATTCTAGGAATTAAGGTCTATAGGGATAGACCGAATAGGATGCTAGGACTTTCACAGAAGATGTACATAGAGGAAAGTACTAAAGAGGTTTAGTATGGAAAACTCTAAGAGGGGATTAATACCCTTCAGACATGGTATTCATCTTTCCAAGAAGATGTGCCCTAGCACACCTGAGGAAATAGAATGCATGAGCAAGATCCCTTATGCTTCTGCAATAGGGAGCCTCATGTATGCCATGCTATGTACACGACCTGATATAGCCCATGCTGTGAGTGTCACAAGCAGATATCAGTCAAATCCAGGTGAAGAACACTGGACTTCTGTGAAATGTATCCTTAAGTACTTGAGAAGAACTAAGGATATGATGTTGGTCTTTGGTAATGGAGAACTCCAAGTCCAGGGATACACAGACTCGGATTTCATGTCCGATATAGATGATCGAAAGTCGACATCTGGGAGTCTGTTTGTGTGCAATGGTGGTGCTGTCAGCTGGAAGAGTTCCAAGCAAACGGTGATAGCAGATTCCACCATGGAAGCAGAATATATCGCTGCATCAGAGGCTGCGAAGGAAGCATTCTGGTACAAGAAGTTTGCTGCAGAAATTGGAGTAATGCCATCAGATGCCATTCCTCTATACTGCGACAACAATGGCGCCATAGCCCTTGCTAAGGAGCCGAGGTCTCACCAGAAATCCAAGCACATTGAGCGGCGATACCATCTCATCCGCGATTACCTCGAGAAGGGTTACGTCGAGGTCAAGAGAGTCAACTCCACAGATAATGTGGCAGACCCACTTACAAAGCCGTTGGGCCAGCAGAAGATCGAAGCCCACCTTGAGAAGATGGGACTTAGACTTGTAGCCAATTGGCTTTAGGACAAGTGGGAGATTGTTAGATATATGTGCCCTAGAAGCCAGAATTGGCTGACACTTGTAATACACTTCTAGGGGCAAAATTATAATTTTGACTAAAATCAATAAAATGGGTTATTTTCTATCACATATGTGTATTTAGTGTCTGTGATACATCCTTTGAGTTAATGGTAATGATAATTCATATTTTCAAGAGTTGAAAATTTAAGACATGAATAATCATTATTAACTCATAAAATGCTCCCGACCATAGGATCATCACGAGGATGGTGATTGATCCGGAAGGTTGGTGTACAATCGCTTCTCTTTAGTAGATGAGTCTTGAGTCTACGGTGTGGAGACACCGGAGCGAGAGTACAGGTACTCGTTAGAGAACGAGGGCACTGAGCGTGACCACCTCGAGTAGTCATTAGGGAGTCTACCTTCTCGTCAATGACTGACTCGATGCTGCAGTAGTGTGTCTGGTTCTTTGACCTGAGGATGCATCGGCAGTTCACCTTGAGGGTGTTATAGTTTGACTACACCATTACTCGGTCTCCTAGCCATATGGAACCCTGATAGCCATATGGAACCCTGAGGTGTATGTTGGCTATAGCATGTTCATTGTAGGAACTGGATTGCATCAAGATGGAATCTATCTACCTCGGTGGTAGAGGAGCAGCCCTATGATGATCATGAGAATCAAGTCCAGAAGCCCATGGCCATGGCAGAGTGAAATAATAGAAAGAGTTTCTATTTAGATTTTCACATTGGACTCGAATCGAATGATTACATCATATGACAGAGACTAGGGTTTGACGAGTTCACCTTAACCCTAATCTGATCGGGGCTCAAGATAGAAGAACTTAATCACACAGGTAGCTGCACCAAGAGGTTCGCATTCAGCTCTGATGGGTTGCCACCATATACTGCTAGGTGTCACTGGTGGATTTTGAGAGCAATTAGAATGATTTAGATGATCGATCATTCTAGTTGTTCGAATCAGAAGAGTTCTGATCCATCGAAAGGAGTTTCGATGATGTCGATGATAGAGATCATGACATATCCCATTACCATACAGAACTGAACCTAACTGGGTCACACAAACAAGGGTTTGAATCTGGTGATCATCAATTGAACTGATTCAGTTCAATTGATCTGAATGAGATTCAATTAGGTTCAAGAAAATCGTGCTAGCACTCGATTGAACCTAACGTTCTTCTTTTACTATCATAAATAAGTTGTCATAACTGAGCCAAAGAAATTTGTGCTCAATTAGAGGATCTCCAGATCTAGCCCGAGTGGATACCGGTAGAGGCCAGACGCTTGCGTGGCTAGATCCAGAACCTTTCGCTGCAAACAGGATCATCAACGGAATAATAGGATTACCCAAATCAGGTAAATTAAATTTGATTTAATTTATTCTTATTTTATTTTATTTATTAAAATAATAAGAATCAGATCTGAAATATTTCAGATCTGATACAGATTAAAGAGAAAAATTTTGAAATATATCTCTTGATCTGTTCAGATCTGAATGAACCTGGACCGAGAAATCAGGATTTTCCTTCAAGTTTAACTCTGAGTCATCCTATGCACAGAGTTCAAAGGGATGAATTATACGATAACCATATTTTCATAGGTTTTGAGTGTTGCGATTGTAACTATTCATCCTATCTAGATGTCCGATATCATTACTAGATGGTCACTTTGATTGGTATAAAAATTTGTTCCTATGTTACCGGCTTAGGTTCGAACCTGTGGGGTCACACATTAAAGATTCCTACCTGATCTGATGGCTGGTGAAGAGTCACACTCAACTGAGACTCTATGGTCAAGAGTTCCACTAGAATGGAACTCTTCGATTGAGAGTCCTATTGGGTTAGGACACTGAGTCTCAATGTCTGCGAGTTTGTAGTCAAGACTTCCATTAGACTGAAACTCTTCAATCAAGAGTCCTACTATACTAAAACTTGGAGTCCTACTTGTCTGGGACTTTGTGATTGAGAGTTAGGACTCTACAATCATGAGTTTTACTTATTTCGGACACCGGGATTAAGAGTCCCACTGGTTTAGGACTCTTCGATCAAGAGTTTCATTTTGATGGGACTCTATTATCCGGATACCTATTGGATTTAGATTCTAGATTTATGAGAGGTTTAATTAGTGATTTATTCACTAATTAACTTAATTTGATTGAGTAATGATTTTTGGATCAAGTTTGATTGAATTCGATTCAGTTGGGTTTGATCCGATTAGATCATGAGATGATCTAATCGCTGAGGAGGTTTCATCCCTGATTTGATCAAAAATTGAGCTTAATCAATTTTTAATTTAATTAAGTATAATTAAGCCTAATTATGTTGGTTTTAATTTGATCTAATTGAGCCTAGCCAAATTTTTTTGGGTTAGTTCGATTGGATGAGGTTTAAATTTAAGGCTAGTTTGACTAGTCTTCCCATCCTGCGCCACCTCACTTTTGTGCCCACATTTTCTATGAGAAAATTATTTCTCATAAGTTTCTTCACACAATGAATAGGCCCACGCCCAGGTATCTCTCACCCCAAATGGATAAGATTTGTGGTTAGTGTTTGAATGAGATTCAAACAAGGAACAAAACCATTCTTATCCATGCGCCACCTTATCCTTTTATGCGCCCTCTTTTTTATGAGAAAAAGTTTCTCATGAAACTTCTCCCATGCACAAAGGGAGCTCACGCCCTGGTATCCCCCACCCCAAGTGGATAAGAAGAGGTTGGTTACAATTTAAATTCAAATGGACAACCACTTCATTATTATCCTCCAATGCATGGAAGACTCGATTGTGCGCAAAAATAAAAGGAGAGATCTTTGGGACGTGCATGAGTTCCTCTGAGTGAGAAACCCAGTTTCATGAGCCTTCCCCTTGTGTGTGAGAAAGATTCAAAAATAATTTTTAGAGAGAGAAAAAGAATAAGTGAGGCGTAGGGTTTCGGGTGTGTGCATACCCTCGAGTTTTGACCTAGGGTTCGGGAAGAGAGCTTGTGAGCTACGAGCGTCGTGAGCCCACCAAACTTCCAAGAGTGCCTCCTCTACCTCTCTTCTACATCTACTGGCAATCCGAAGTGTTCGAAGAGTTTGTAGATAAAGATTGAAGTAGTTCGATCAACATCAGCCGTCATAAGCATCCATCATCGATCTAGCACTCGGGAGGAGCCGATTGGGACCAGGAGCCTCGTGTGGATGATTCATGGAGGCAAGACACACTGTGTGGCTGTATCATGATAAGTGAATCTTTTTGATGATGTTCAGACTATGGTGATCGACTACTCGTGCAAGGTATCGTATTCTGAACACGTAGCTATAATAGTAAGTAGTTACTATTACCAATTTTTTTTTTTCAAATTCCAAGCATGTACATCATATTTAGATCCTAAGTGTAGGATTTCCTGATATAATCAATGGCTTATAATTAATTAGATTAATTATTTTTTTTTATATTTAATAAATTTTTGAAAAAGTTTCGAAAATAAGGCTAGAAATCTTGCACTGCACACCTTCACTATTATCGATTAATCTCATAACAATATTCATAGACCGATCCTTCCCTTCTAAAAAAACATAATTTAGTTGGTTCGATTCTCTACTTAAGTGTCTTAACTAAAATCCCTTCTAAAATAATATAATTTAGTTGCTCAAATTTTGGATATATTAGATTAATTGAAAGAGCTAATTAGAAGAAGGTATGCTAACCACCCTTCTTTTCAACATTTACTTCATATTAGATTTTGATTCAAATTCTCTTGACACTAATTATTGACAATTTTTCTCTTTAAATCTTTCTTTTTAAGAAGCCAATAAGTGTGCTTTATATACAATTTTAGAAAAGATTAATGTACTCATATCATTTAGAGTAATATTTATGGAAGCCGTTTTGCTTGGACTTGAACAGAATGAGATTATTTGAGAATATAATAAGATTGACCACTATCATAGAAAATAATAATCAATAACCAAAAAAAAGATAATTATGCATTTTTCCCAAATCATCCACAAGAAAATAATAATCAATAAGAAAAATAATGATGCTATTTTATCAAATCATATATAACTCAGTACTATCAAATAATTATTTATTTCTAGTAGGAACAAAATTTTAATTTAAAAACAAATCTCAAAAATGTAATCTAATATATATATATATATATATATATATATATATATATATATATATATATATATATATATATATATATATATATATATATATATATATATATTAAAATGGAGGAATCTCAATGTAGATGCCTTCGTTTAACACACGTGACTCCTTCATCACTCTGGTCTCTCCTGCTTTCTTAGGTTTTAGTTGGATGTTTCAGGAAAAATGGGAGGAAGCCGCGTGGACCAAAAAAATCCTTCTGACTAAACCGTTCAATGCGCTTTGAGTGGTGGACTTGCCGTTGGCAAGGAAACCATGGAAGACCTCAGGGGAGGTGCTACAGTTGAGGGAGCGAGATAGGTCGAAGGAGGCAGTGATGGAGTAGTGGTCGTGGAGGAGAAGCGGCGGGGGAGTCAAGGAGGAAGGTATAGTCGCGAGCATAGGCATGATGGAGGGAATGGTAGAGGTATGAGGAGGAGGAAGAGAGAAAGGATGATAAGGAGGAGGGTGGAGGAGGCGGAGATGATGGTGAGGAAGGTAGCATGGTGGTGGCAGGAGGCTGGGCTTAATAGGGAGGGCAGAGTGAGGGGCCAAGAAGGCATCTGGGATTAGGGGGGAGTAGCCTACATGGAGTTTCGGAAAGGGTTGTGCCGGAATGTTGACGCCTGAGATTTGAGAGTTTAGAGTCTCGAGGGAGGTCAAACGGAAAGGAGATTGGGATTTCTAGAGTTTGGATGGTGATCTGGAAGGGATTAAAGTTTTGTTGGGGAGGAACTTGTAGGGTTTGATCAATGTAGCAGAAGCGATAGATTTCAAAATTTCGATCTATCAAACCCTAATTCCCAAGATTCTCCTTGATGATTTTCAACACAATGCATGCACAAGGAATAAGATTAGAAAGCATACTCTTAATATTATGATTTGATGATGAATAATTTCCATGAGACACCCACGTGTTCGTCCTCCAATGGTGATATACACAAGAATTGGCTTCAAAAATGACTCCTCTTGAATCCTTGCTTGCTGAATTCTATTCAAGAATTTCTTAGCCTTCTTCTCCCTTCTTCTCTCCTTTTATTCTCTCTATTATTTTCTCTCTAGCCTTCCTAAATTTCTTTCCTAACCCTTGTCTTAAAAGAAGACTCCTTGTATTAGTTAAGACCTTGTCTAAAGAAAGACTTCTTGTCTTAACCAATACCTTATCTAAAAAAAAGGGAGTAATGGAATTTGATTAGACTTCGAATACCGAAACTCTTTGGTTACGAGTCTTATTTATAGACTCAGATGAGGTGCTAATAACATCCTTTTCCACTACTTATCAACCCTCCATCAGTCATATCAAGAAACTAGATAAGTTCCTTGAAGCAGGAGTCTAAGGAGGCACCTAAATTCCTTGGAGAATTTTATTTACCTCCAAAACATCGTATATATGACTTTCCATTGATTTATTCTTATCTTAATCTGAATATCCACCAGATAAACCATTGGATAGGGAGAGAGAGAAGCAAATGTGGTGCCAACCAAGAGCATTTAGATAGAAGGACTCTTGGTGCCATATTTAAAACCAAACTATGTGACTCTTCGTGTTATAATTCCCTAGAGAGATAGACTTCCATGCTCCATATTTAAAACCAATATATTGTGCGCCAAAAGGAGTGAGAGTATTTCATGCACCTTGGACTCCTCCTAATGGACATCCAAATAAGGCTAAGGGGTTCCATCTAATGCAACCCCTTCTGGCTCAACCTAATCTCAGATCTAATCAAAATTGGTTAGCCAAAAAGTAAGGATTCAGTCCAAAATTAATCTGATTAGAAGTTAGGTTAGCTAACATGTACTAGCATGCTAATTAGCAACCCAATTAGGATCCAATGATTCTAAAAATATTTTTTGATCAATTTTTTATTGTGTGTAACCCATTGGATTTCACATCTAGCCAATAGTAGATTCGGATGCATCTTGACCTAATTTGATCAAACTCAATCTCAATCAATTAGGATTTTTGCCGATCCAAATTCATCAATTAGAAAATCCATCTAATTGAGGATTGAATTAATCGCATTAATTCAATCAAACCTACAAATCAAGGTTGATGTCTAGCAATGTATCATGAATACCTAGAAGATATGAAATTTATAAAAATACCAAATATACCCTTCAATGGCAAGTTTCCATATAATTCAATCCTTCAATCATCTTGCATTCTAAATAAGTTTATGAGTATGAATTAATATCAAACTCAAACATATATTTCCTATCTAATATTCATTCTGCTTTGGCCAAAGACTTACTGAGTTATTCATAGATGAGAATACATAGGATGACTTCTCCTCTTACTAGGAGTAATCGCCTTATTGACATACTCATAACCTTTATACACACTCAACCATATCCAGAACATCCCATTCATGAATTTGTTGAAAAATGCACTCCAAAGCCAATCATCAGCCTATTGACAGTTGAGCTACATTGTATCTATAATTGATTCATTAATAAATAAAATATATTTAGCTTTGATAAAGAGAGAATTTATCGATTAGTTCTTAAATTTATTCACGATCAAATGATGGGCTATTAATTAGGACGACAGCATCTATCGAGCATAGGTCGCTGTATACCATATGGATGGATTGTCCTCTTAATCAAGAAGTATGGAGATACTGGTATGGCATATGGGTAAGATATATGGGTACATCATTATTGAATGTGATCAACTTCAGAGCATTCTACTATCGAGAATGTCTTTGATGGGATATAGGTATAAGTGTTCCTTAGATTTGAGATCATCTTAGTGACTTGCAAGCAACTTACTATGCTTTGGTACCGGACTAACTAAATTTCTAATTCAATAATGGAAGACTTCTGAGTACAGTCAAGTATTTACGAAGTTAGAGTATGATCAAGATGAAATTGACCACTTCAAGAGTTTGAGAAGAATGTATCACTGTATATCAATATAGCAAAATATTGGCCAGGATAATCCATCAGATAGATTTGATATTTTGAAATACAATATGGACAATCTAATCAAAGTTAACAGTTGAACTTTGAGGTGTCCTACGAGCATTTTAGTTAAGGAGATGAATTATATGGAAACTATATCCGCTGGATTCTAAGAATGTTGTTCTACACATTCGACCTATCTGACCGTCGATTATCATTGCTAGATGGTTACTTTGATTGGTATAAGAATATTTTTCTATGCTACCAACTTAGGTTTGGACCTATAAGGTCACACACATTAGAGCCATGATTTGATTGGATGGTTGATCAATGATTGAGAATTATTCTAGTGTTAAACAATCAATACGATTGATGTTTAACCTAGTGCAAGCATTGCAGGAGGATCGATTAGCAATTTAATTACTAATTATCTTAATTTGATTAAGTCAAAGGGCTGAGATTAAGTCTAATTAAATATAGTTTAATTAGATTTAGTTTGGGCTTGATTGGATCAAGTCCAATTGGCTTATTGAATAAGCCAAGTGCAAGAAAAAACTAATCCTAGTTCAACTAGGACTTGGGTCAACCTAATTTTCTAATTTAATTAAAAAATTAAAATAAAATTTAATATAATTTATTTAAATTTTTAATTTGATTAGAATCTAATTTAATTTGGTTAACTTGGTTTTGATTTAATTTGGTTTAAGAAACCAATTTTTGATCAAGACAAAATTGGAGTCCTAGTGTGACTAGGACTCCCTATCCTTGTGCCACATATTCCTCATGCCCCCACGCCCTTTTCTTTTAAGTTTTATGTGATGAATCTTGATGCCCAAGGCTTCTCTCATGCCCACCTTTCTCTCCCTCTCCCACTTATTTGGAATAAGCTTTGGGCATATCTTTTTGATGGTAAGATGTTTTGAGTATGAATTCTATATGATAGAATCCTAACAACTCAAAAACTCTTTCCATATTGTGCTACCCACACCTTCTTTATTTTCTCTAAATTCCATGGTAAAAGAAGGAGTTTTTGTGCACCCCTATTGCTGGTCCATGGTAGGAAATAAGGTGGGCGCCATATTATGTCTTTCCTAGTCTAGGATTTTGACCAAACTTGGACTCGCATATCTCTTTATTTAAAGAGAATTTTTGCTTGATTTTTTTGTGAAATACAGAACATTAAGAAAGCTTTGAGGTGTGTAAAAATGAGAGAGGGAGAACCTCTGGACATGTGGATTTCATAGACACCAAACTAGGTATCTAGGTGAGAGAAAAGAGAAGAAGAAGAGGATCTTCTTCTAGGACTGTTTTGAATTTCTCTTCTCCTTCTTTTGAGATTTTTTTGAGAGAGTCTCAGATCTAAAATCTCTCTTCTTTATTCTAATATTTTGGAGAGTCTAAGTCTCAAAGAAGAAAGCATCGAATCGACCATCGAAGAGAGATCAGCATAGTACTAGCATACTATGCTGATTTCCTACATCAGGATCTCAGATCGTGTTCGTAGGCTCGTGTGGATGACTCCTAAAGATCGAATGTGTATGTGGCTCATGACTTCATCCTCAAGTCTAGATCAGCAAGTTAGAACATCTAACTTGCTCAGGTATCGGATCTAATATGTTATTTTATAGCTACATTAGATGTAGTATTGTAGCATGTTGATCAGATCAATATGTTAATCTTTCCTTCATGTTTTTATTTTTTGATTTAATATCATGCCTTGATCATATAATAAATTTTAGATATAGGATGCTTTCATACTTATTTAAATAAATATTTAATTTATTTAAGTTTTTTGCTGCATGATCTTAAAAAAATTTCAAGATCTACCCATGAAATCCTAGATCTGGTTCCTTCAAATGGTATCAGAGCCAAGTTCTTATTACATGATTTTCTTAAGCATATTTAGATTATTTATTAGATTAGATCTAATTTATAATCTAATTATTAAATCTAAATTAAAAATTTAGATCTCATGAACTACCATAAGGTTGTCCTACTATAAGGTTTATCCTTTATATTGAAAAGATTATCCTAGGTCGTGATGATCTATTTTTAATCATAAATTTATTAAATTTAATCTAATTTTGTTTATAATTTAATAAATTTAAAATAGTTTTAGATTTAAAAATAAAGTTTTTACATTGCACGGACTACTATAAGATTGTCCTATTGTAAGATTTATCCGTTACAGTGAAAAAGTTGTCCTAGTACGTGCTGATCTAAAATATTAATCATAAAATTTTAAATTAGATCTAAAAAAAATTATGATCTGATTAAAAATATTTTAATCTAATTTTAATCATCATAAATATATTAGATTTGATCTAAGTTGATTTATGATTGATTGATGTTGAAACTGTTTCAATTACATGAACCTATTTAGATTAGATCTAAAGTAGATTCATGTTTATATTATTTGCATTTTGATTATGAATCAAACATACAATTTAATTGATAGAATCATATTGTAAAAATATTTTATAAATATAAAAATTATTTTTGAAAAGTCGAACCCCAATCCTTAGCCCAAAACATAATTAAGAATTAAGAAGTTGTTTGATTAGGATCTAGGATTATAAATTGAAGATTCTAAGATACGAATCATAACATATTAGGTTAAATGGGTTAGTGGAGATTAGGTCCATTAATTAGGTTAGACCTAGGGTTAGATTAAAGAATGAATTTTATTAGAGAATTAACAAAATCTAATCAATTATTGTCTTAGATTAGGTCAAGGATTCTCTAGATCAATTACAATAGTTATAGTTGGTCAAGTCCATATCTTTAATGAGACCCAAGATGGACTTGATTCTTGGTTACGAGGTCTAGCACGAACTGTTAGGTTGATCTAATTAAAACTAATTAAACCAGTTGGTTTCTAAGGTAAATCAGACCGATGGTCTTTAATTGGTAGTCTGCTTACCTAACCATTTATGATGGTGTCTAAGACAAGCTTTGGCAGACCCTCCCACTGATCGAACTTAACTAACCTCTTGGTAAAATTATATTTTGATCGGATCACTTGACTATTTGAGCTGACCCATGTCATCTAGGTAAATCAGTATGACTGATTTAGGTGCTCCTTAACTAGCCTATTTATGGTCTTCCTTAAGCTAACTTAGTGAAGTCAGTGGGAGAATCATGATAAGCTGGTTCATCTGACATTCCCTCTTCTTTAAGAATTAAATTTTCTAAAATTATTAGGTTCTTAAAATAAATTAGTTATGATGATAACTTGATCATAGCCTCCCATTAAGTGGATGATAATGGGTCCATCAGTTGGATAATTATTGGAGGCCCAAAGGCTTGGTGCTTATCGGTTGATAGAATTATCATTCATCATATGATTTCTTGGCTACATCTTTCTAAATGGTGGTTAAGTTAGCCAACCAAAGTTGGGCCTAATCACTCATTGGTTAGATAGGTCAAGAATGGTCATGTTAATGGTTGGACCTAATCAAACCTTTTCAATAGAGGCCAAAGCCTACTGATTACGGACTGGGGCAAATTTTAATTACTAAAAATTGTTTAGCAAAATAATTGGTTATGAACCTATCCTTAGATGCACATAGGTTGGCCAACCAAAGTTGAGCTTGTGTGTAATCTATGTGGATTCTAGTATCCACTAAGAAATTAGGATAATTCCTCGAATTGAAGGTAAAGGCTATCAAATTGAATAAAATAATGAAAGAATCTTTTGATTAAAGTTCAGATCTTTAGGTTTAATGAATCAATTACTAATTAGGTTATGATTTTTCTTTGTACAGATATGACCACTTTTCTATCACTCTGATCATTGTTGGATAATGATAAGTTGGTGGGATCCAACTTCGATAGCTGATACTGAAAGTTGAAGATAGTCCAAGAGCATGAACAGATCCTATATGTGCTAACAGATCCTACACCTGAGGAGCTAGCTGTCAATGCACGTGGAACAGTCAGAGATACTTACTAGAAGTGACTCAATGATCGGACCATAGTGTGCTGCATCATGCTGGCTGCCATGAGCAACGAGTTCATGAAGAAACCAGATCTAGGATTTTATAGGTAGTTTTTGAAAATTTTTTCAAGATCTTGCAGCAAAAGACTTAAATAAATTAAATATTTATTTAAATAAATATGTAAATACCTAGATCTCAGATCTATTATCTGATCAAGACATGATATTAAATTAAAAATTAAAATCAAATAAGAAAGTAAAAGGTTGATTAAATCAATCTAGATCTACACTACATCAAATGCAGGTATGAAGTTAATAGATCAAATTTATTTTCTGAGCAAGTTAAATGTTCTAACTTGCTGTTCCAGACATGAAGATGAAGTCATGAGCCGCACACGCATCCAGCCTCTAGGAGTCATCCACACGAGCCTACGATCTCTGATCTAAAGTTCGATGCAGGAAATCATCATAGTATGCTAGTACTATGCTGATTCTTCTTCGATGGTCTATCCGATGCTTCTTTCTTCAAAATTTGGACTCTCCAAAATATGAGAAGGAAGATGAAAGTTTATTGATATGAGATTCTCCCAGAAAAAACTCAAAAAAAGAAGGAGAGATTGAAAATAAAACAGCCCTAGAAGAAGACCCTCTTCTTTTTCTCTTTTCTCTCACCTAGACACCTAGTTTGGTGCCTATGGAACCCCCATGCCCAAGGATCCTCTTCCTCTGATTTTTGTACACCCCAAACCTCTCTCAAACTTCTATATTTTACAAAAAAATCAAAATAAAATTCATCCAATAAATAAAAAAAAAAAAGAGTCCAAGTTAGATCAAAATCCTAGACTAGGAATATCCAAACATTGGAAGTTGTTGGGGCACCCAACTCTTGGGTGCCTCCTCCACAATTATTGGCGTGGACCAGCAAGAGAGGGTGCACAAAAGAAGAAGATTATTTTCATGAAATAAGAGAAAAATTAATTAAAAGAGGGGGCGACACTCAAGAGAAGGTATTTTGGTCAATAAGGATTCTATCTCATAGAATCCTAAGGAAAACTAACTCCTCTTTTGACTTGGTCTTCCAACAAATTGCCTTATGAGAAAAGAAGGAGAGGAAGAGGGTGTGAGAAGCCATGGGAGTGGAAAATTTTCACATAAGAAATAAAACAAAAAAGGCATGGAGCATGAGAATTAAGTGGCACAAGTGATAGGGAGTCCTAGTCACACTAGGACTCCTATTTTTACTTGGTCAAACAAGATCTTTTAACCAAATAAAATTAAGATTAAACTAATCCAATTAAATAAGATCCTAACCCATTTAAGAACTTGATTAAATTAAATTAAATTAAATTAAATTTTAATTTATTTTTTAATCAAATTAGAAAATTGGGTTAATCCGAGTCCTAGTTAGACTAGGACTAGATCTTCCTTGCACTTAGCTTATCCAATAAATCAATTCGACTTGATTCAATCAAACCCAAATCAAATCTAATTAAATTATATTTAATTAAACTTAATCTCAGCTTATGGGCTTAATCAAATTAAGCTAATTAGCAATCCAATTGCTAATCGATCCTTCTATAACACTTGCACTAGGTTAAACATCAATCGTATTGATTGTTTAACCCTAGAATGATTTTTAATCGTTAATCAACCATCCGATCAAATTATAAGCTCTAATGTATATGACCTCATAGGTCCAAACTTAAGTCGATAGTACAAGAATAAATTTTTGTACCAATCGAAGTGACCATCTAGCAATGATATCCGATAGCCGGATAGGTTGAAGGTGTAAAACACCATCCTTAGAACCCATGCGGATATAGTTTCCATATAATTCATCCCGTTGACCATAATGCTCGTAGAACATCTTAGAGTTCAACTATCAACTCTGATCAGATTGTCCACATTGTATTTCAAAATATCAAATCCATCCGATGGATTATCCTGGCCAAGGTTTTGTTATATTGAAATACAGTGATACATTCTTCTCCAACTCTTGAAGTAGTCAATTTCATTTTGATCACACTCCAACTTTGCAAGTACTTGACTGTAACTAGAAGCCTTTCATTGCTAAATTAGAAATTCAATTAGTTTGATATCAAAGCATAGTGAGTTGCTTGCAAGTCATTGAGGTGATCTCAGATCTAAGGGATACTTATACCTATATCCCATCAGAGACATTCTTGAAAGCAGAATGCTCTAGAGTTGGTTACGTTTAATGACGATGTACCCATACATCTCACCTGTATGCCTTACCAGTATCTCCATACTTCTTGATTGAGAGGACAACCAACCTATATGGCATATAGCGAGCTATGCTCGATAGACGCTGTGGTCCTAATTAACAGCCTATCATTTGATCATGAATAAATTTAAGGACTAATCAATAAATCTTCTCTTTATCGAAACTAAACAGTCCTAAGAACTTCATCATAATAATGGAGTTCATTAGAAGATATAAATTTATGATGAAAAAGATGCCAAAATATTTTTATTAATTAATAAATTAATTATAATTATAAAATAGCTCAATCGTCAATAGACTGATGATTGGCTTTGGAACATAATTTTCAACAACTCCCACTTATTCTAAAGACACTCGACATAGTATCTAATACCCATCTTCGACTTATGATTGTCGAACTCCTTGATTGCCAGGGCTTTAGTGAAGGGGTTGGCTAGGTTCTCCTTTTCATCGATCTTCTGAAGGTCGACGTCACCACAATCCACGATTTCATGGACCAAATGGAAGTGGTGCAGAATGTGCCTTATCCACTAGTGTGCCTTTGGTTTCTTTGCCTGAGCTATGGCGCCAGTGCTGTCATAGTAGAGCAGAACTGGACCATCAATGGAGGATGCTACTCCAAGCTCGGTGATGAACTTTCTCAGTCACATAGTTTTCTTTACTGCATCTGACGCTGCCATGTACTCTACTTTACAAACAGAGTCAGCCACTATATGTTGCTTGAAACTTCTCCAATAGATAGCTCCATCATTTAGAGTAAAAATATATCTCGACATAATTTTACTATCATCATGGTCAGATTGAAAGTTGGAGTCTGTAAACCCCACAAGCTTCAGATCTGACTTACCATAAACCAACCATTGGTTCTTAGTATTTCTCAAATACTTAAGGATGATTTTAACCACCTTCCAATGATTTTCTCCAGGGTTAGACTGGTATCTACTCACCACTCCTAGTGAGTATGCCATGTCTGGTCTCATACATGTCATTGCATACATAATAGACCCCACTACCGAAGCATATGGGATTCTACTCATATGCTCTCTCTCTTCAAAAGTTGTCGGACAATCCTTCTTAGAGAAAGAAATTTCTTAGTCAATCGGGAGATAGCCCTTTTTGAAATTTTTCATGCTGAACCTCTTCAACACAGTTTCTATGTACGTGGATTGAGATATACTAAGCATCCTTTTAGATCTATCCCTATAGATCTTCATCCCTAAGATGTAGGATGCTTTACCCAAGTCCTTCATGGAGAACTATGATGGCAACCAAACTTTTATTTCTTGTAGTGTAGGGATATCATTCTTGGTTAAGAGAATGTCATCCACGTACAAAATAAGGAATACCACTGCTGGACCATTTATCCATTTATAAATGTAGGGTTCTTCTCTATTCTTAACGAAGCCATATATTTTGATCACTTTATCAAATTGCATGTTCCAACTCCGAGATGCCTGCTTCAATCCATAAATAGATCTCTGAAGCTTGCACACCTTGGACTCATCTATGGATATGAATCCTTTAGATTGTATCATATATATCTCTTTGGTCAGCTCTCCATTTAGGAAAACTATCTTCACATCCATCTACTAGATCTCATAGTCCAGATGGACAGCAATGGCAAGGGTGATCCGAATGGATTTGAGCATTGCCATAGGAGAGAACGTTTTGTCATAGTCAATACCATAACGTTGATGATACCTCTTAGCAACCAGATGGGCTTTATACGTCTCCACCTTTTTGTCTGTGCCTTTTTTTCTTTTGAATATCCATTTACACCCAATGGATTTAATCCCTTCAGATGGGTCAACTAATGTCCATACATCATTGACCTTCATGGAATCCATTTTGGATCTCATGGCTTCTAACCATTTCTCAGAGTTGGATCTCTACATCGCATCCATATAAGTGATCTGGTCATTATTCTCATCGAGTTCGATGGGATCACCATCCTGGACCAAGAATCTATAATATTTGTCCGGATGGTGCGGTACTCTACTGGATCACCTTAATGGTGCATGTTCACTAGGCTTTGGATCTGATCTGATCAAATCTAACTTAGGTTCAATATTCTGTGTCAGACTTTCTATCTATTCAACTTCATCAAGTTCAACCTTAGAGGCAACAGTTCCTTCACCAAGAAACTTCTTTTTCAAAAAGGTTGTCCTAAGGCTGACGAATATCTTTTATTCATCAGCATGATAGAAATAGTATCCTTTGATCTCTTTTGGGTATCCTATGAATGTACACTTGTCAGACCTAGCTCCAAGTTTGTCTGTAACTAATCGTTTGACATAAGTTGAGCATCCCCAAATCCTAAGGTATGAAAGTGCTGACTTACGTCCTATCCATATCTCATATGGGATTTTAACTACCGACTTACTTGGAATCCTATTTAATAGATAACAAGTCGATTTGTGTGCATATCCCCAGAAGGATATCGACAAGCTGGCAAATCCAATCATGGATCGGACCATATCTAACAAAGTCTGATTCCTCCTTTCAGACACACCATTATGCTGTGGTGTTCTAGGAGGAGTCCATTGGGAGAGAATTTCATTCTCTTCTAGATATGTGAGAAACTCATCAGAAAGATATTTTCCTCCTCGGTCAGATCGAAAAGTTTTAATACTCTTTCCAATTTATTTTTCTACTTCACTTCAAAATCATTTGAACATTTCAAAAGAATCTGACTTATGTTTCATCAGATAGACATATCCATATCTGGATAGATTATCTATGAAAATGATGAAGTAGATATATCTACCTTTGGCACTTATGTTCATTGATCCACATACATCAGTATGTACGAGACCTAAGAGCTCATTGGCTCTCTCACCTTTTTCAGTAAAAGGTGACTTGGTCATTTTACCAAGAAGACAGGACTCACAGATTGGAAGTGATTCACAATCATTGACTTCGAGGATTTCCTCTTGAGTCAACCTGTTTATCCTATTCTTGTTTATAAGACCTAGCCTATAGTGCCATAAGTAGATTTTTGATACACTATCCAATCTAGGGTGCTTGCCAATAAAATAGACTACATTAATAGATTGTGATAATATATATACACCATTATTCAATTATCCATAGAAAGCAGAACATCATTCACAATGACATTATAAACTCATTTTTTTATTAAAATTTCATAATTGTTTATGACCAAAAGGCCTATAGAAATGATATTTAAAAAGAAACTAGGATAGAAATGATAATTACTAAGAATAATGGTATGAAATTCAAATACAAGCTTCAAAATTTTTAAAGCTAGAATGGAACTGATCTTCCATCTTCAATGTTTAGGAATCTCTCATCTTGCTTGAATCTTCTACTGACCTGCAACCCCTGCAATGAATTACAAATATGGTAAGGGCTATCGGCATCCAATACCCAGTCAGTAATATCATAAATAGAAAAATTATAAGAAGTTATCATATAAATATCTTGCCCAGCAATAGCTTGCTTCTTTCTCTGCCTGTTTGGATCCAGGGAGGCAATGTATTGAGGACAGTTCCTCATCCAATGCTCTGCTTCTTGCAAAAGAAGCATTCAGCTTGACTCTTATCGGACTTGATCTTCCTGGTTTGGCCCTGCACTGATGTCCCAGCCTAAACTTGCATCTTCTTTATTTTCTTCTTTTTGTTCTTCTTTCTTTTCCTAAAGGGTCAAGAACCAAAAGACGAACCTCCTACTAAGTTCACCAACTCTTTATGGAGCTGGTGATCCTTCTCAAAGTTCTGAAGTAATCCCAATAAGCCATGGTAGTTTACTTTACACTTTATCATTCTATAATGAGTAAGAAAAGGGAGATAGAACTTTGGCAACAAGTTCAATATTGCATCTTTTTCAAGTTGTTCATGCAAGAAAAAGTCAAGTTTGCTCAAGCGCTCTATCAGCTCGATCATATACAGTACATGATCAGTGACAGAGGCTCCATCCCACATTCTGACATTGAAGATGGTGCAACTAGTCTTGTGCCTCTTAACATCATTGGGTGTGCCAAAAGAATCCTCCAACACTTAAAGCATTTTATTTGGCTGAGCTGTCTCAAACCTACGACTGAACTCGTCGCTCATCGTAGTTAGCATAATCCAATGCACCATGGTTCGATCATTGAGCCACTTCTGATAAGTGTCTCTGACTATTCCACGTGCATTGGCAGCTAGCTCCTCAAGTGTAGGATCCATTAGCACATGTAGGATTTATTCATGCTCCAGGATAATCTTCAACTTTCGGTACCAGCTACCAAAGTTGGGTCCTACCGACTTATCATTATCCAACAATGATCGGATCGATAGAAAAGTGGCCATGTCTGCATAAAAAAAAATCAAAATCTAATTAGTAATTGATTCATTAAATCTAAAGATTTAGATTTTAATCAAAAGATTTCTTTCACTATTTTATTCGAATTGGTAGCCTCTACCTCCAATTCGAAAAATTATTCTAATTTCTTAATGGGTACTAGAATCCATATAGACTGCACACGAGCCCAACTTTGGTTGGCCAACCCATGTATATCTAAGGGTAGGTTCATAATCAATTATTTCTCCAAATAATTTTTAGTAATTAAATTTTGCCCCAGCCCCTGATTAGTTGACTTTGACCTTCTCAGAAAAGGATCCAATTAGGTCCAACCATTAACATGACTATACTTAGCCCATCTAACCAATGAATGATTGGGTCTAACTTTGGTTGGCCCACCTGACCATCATTTAGAAAGATTTATCAAAGAGATCATATAATGAATGATAATTCTATCAACCGATAAGCACCAGGCCTTTGGGCCTCCAATGATTATTCAACTGATGGACCCATTATCATCCACTTTAATGGGAGGCTATGATCCAGTTATCATATAACTATTTTATTTTAGAAACCTAATAATTTTAGAGGATTTATTTATAGAAGTGAGTAGGTCAGATTAACCAGCTTATCATGATCATCCCACTAGCTTCACCAAGTTAGCTAGGGAGACCACTAATAGGCTGGTCTAGGAGCACCTAAATTAGTCACACTGATTTACCTAGCTGACATGGGTCAGCTCGAATAGTCAAGTGATTCAATCAAAATAGAATCTCACCAAAAGGCCAGGTAAGTTCGATCGGTAGGAGGGTCTATCAAAGCTTGCCTTAGATACCATCAGAAATGGTCAGGTAAGCGGGCTGTCAATTAAAAACCACCGATCTGGTTTATCTTAGACACTAACTGATTTAATTAATTTCAATTAGATCAACCTAATAGTTCATGCTAGACCGCGTAGCTAAGGATCAAGTCCATCTTGGATCTTGTTAAAGACATAGACTTGACCAACTACAACTATTGTAATTGATCTAGAGAATCCTTGACCTAATCTAAGACAATAATTGATTAGATTTAGTCAATTCTCTAATTAAGTCCATTCTTTAATCTAACCCTAGGTCTAACCCAATTAATGGATCTAATCCCCACTAATTCATTTAACCCAATGTGTTATGATTTATGTCTTAGGATCTTCAATTCATAATCCTAGATCCTAATCAATCAACTTCTTAATTCTCAATTAAATTTTGGGCTGAGGATTGGGGTTCGACTTTTTGAAAATAATTTTCATATTTGTAAAATACTTTTACAACATGATTCTATCAATCAAGTTGCATGTTTGATTCATAATCAATATGCAAGTAAAATAAACATAAAACTACTTTAGATCTAATCTAAATAGGTTCGTATAATTGAAATAGTTTCAATAATAATCAATCATAAATCTTTCTAGATCAAATCTAATATATTTATGATGATTAAAATTAGATTAAAATATTTTTAATCAGATCATAAATTTTTTTAGATCTAATCTAAAATTTTATGATCAATATTTTAGATTAGCATGTACTAGGACAACCTATTTACTGTAAGAGGTAAACCTTACAGCAGGATAACCTTATGGCAGTCTGTGCAATCTAAAATATTTTATTTTTAGATATAAAACTATTTTAAATCTATTAAATTATAAATAAAATTAGATCAAATCTAATAAATTTATCATTAGAGTCGAATCATCATGAACTAGGATAATCTTTTCACTGTAAGGGATAAATCTTACAACAGAACAAGCTTATGGCAGTTCATGAGATCTATTTTTTTTTTTGATTTAGATTTAATAATTAGATTATAAATTAGATCTAATCTAAGAAAGAATCTAAACATGCATAAAAAATCATGTAACAAGAACCCTTGCTCTGATACCAATTGAAGGAATCAGATCTAGGGTTTTACAGGTAGATCTTGAAAATTTTTTCAAGATCTTGCAGCGAAAGACTTAAATAAATTAAATATTTATTTAAATAAATATGTAAATACCTGATCTTAGATCTATTATATAATCAAGGTATGATATTAAATCAAAAATTAAAATTAAATAAGAAAGTAAAAGGTTGATCAAATCAACCTAGATCTACACTACATCAAATGCAGGTATGAGTTAATAGATCAGATCTATTACCTGAGCAAGTTAGATATGTTCTAACTTGCTGATCCAGAGCTTGAGGATGAAGTCACAAGCCGCACACACATTCGACCTCTAGGAGTCATCCACATAAACCTACGATCTCTGATATGAAGTCTGATGTAGGAAATTAGCACAGCATACTAGTACGATGCTGATCCTTCTTCGACGGTCGATCCGATGCTCTCTTCTTTAAAATTTGGACTCTCCAAAATATGAGAAGAAAAATGAGAGTTTACTAATCTGAGACTCTCTCAGAAAACCTCAAAAAATGAAGGAGAGATTGAAAATAAAATAGCCCTAGAAGAAGACCCTCTTCTTCTTCTCTTTTCTCTCACCTAGACACCTAGTTTGGTGCCTATGGAACCCCCACGCCTAAGGACCCTCTTCCTCTAATTTTTGCACACCCCAAATCTTATTATTTTAAAAAAAAATTAGAATAAAATTCATCCAATAAATAGAAAAAAAGAAGAGTCCAAGTTAGATCAAAATCATAGACTAGGAATATCCAAATATGGTAAGTTGTTGGGGCGCCCAACTCTTGGGTGCCTTCTCCATAATTATTGATGTGGACCAATAAGGGATGGTGCACAAAAAAAAGAGATTATTTTAATGGAATAAGAGAAGAATTAATTAAAAAATGGGGTGGCACTCAAGGGAAGGTGTTTTGGTCAACAAGGATTCTATCTCATAGAATCCTAAGCAAAAAACTAACTCCTCTTTTGACTTGATCTTTCAACAAATTGCCTTATGAGAAAAGAAGAAGAGAAAGAGGGCATGAGAAGCCATGGGAGTGAAGAATTTTCATGTAAGAAATAAAATAAAAAGGGCATGGGCGTGAGGATTAAGTGGCACAAGTGATAGGGAGTCCTAGTCACACTAGGACTCCTATTTTGACTTGGTCAAACAAGATCTTTTAACCAAATAAAAATCAAAATTAAACCAACCTAATTAAATAAGATCCTTAACCCATTTAAGGACTTAATTAAATTAATTAGATTTAATTTTAATTTTAATTTATTTTCTAATTCAAATTAAGAAAATTAGGTTAATCCGAGTCCTAGTTAGACTAGGACTAGTTCTTTCCTTGCACTTGGCTTATCCAATAAACCAATTGAACTTGATTCAATCAAGTCCAAACTAAATCTAATTAAATCATATTTAATTAAACTTAATCTCAGCTTATTGGCTTAATCAAATTAAGTCAATTAGCAATTCAATTACTAATCGATCCTCCTGCAATACTTGCACTAGATTAAATACCAATCATATTGATTGTTTAACCCTAGAATGATTCTTAATCGTTGATCAACCATCCGATCAGATTGTAAACTCTAATATGTATGACCTCATAGGTTTGAACCTAAGTCGATAGCACAAAAATAAATTTTTATATCAATCAAAGTGACCATCTAGCAATGATACCCGATGGTCGGATAGGTCAAAGGTGTAGAACACCATCCTTAGAATCCATGCGGATACAGTTTTCATATAATTCATCCTCTTGACCACAATGCTCGTAGGACACCTCAAAGTTCCACTATCAACTCTGATCAGGTTGTCCATATTATATTTTAAAATATCAAATCCATCTGATGGATTATCCTGGCCAAGATTTTACTATATTGAAATACAGTGATACATTCTTCTTCAACTCTTGGAGTGATCAATTCTATCTTGATCACACTCCAACTTTACAAATACTTGACTATGCCCAGAAGCCTTCCATTGCTGAATTAAAAATTTAGTTAGTCCGGTACCAAAGCACAGTGAGTTGCTTGCAAGTCACTGAGGTGATCTCAGGTCTAAGGGATACTTATATCTATATCCCATCAGAGATATTCTCGATAGTAGAATATACTAGAGTTGGTTATGTTCAATGATGATGTATCCATATATCTCATCTGTATGCCATACTAGTATCTCCACACTCCTTAGTTAAGAGGATAATCAACCTATATGGCATATAGTGATCTATGCTTGATAGATACTGTTGTCCTAATTAACAGCTTATCATTTGGTCATGAATAAATTTAAGAACTAATCAATAAATCATCTCTTTATCGAAACTAAATAGTCCTAAGGACTTCATCACAATAATGGAGTTCATTAGAAGATATAAACTTATGATAAAAAAGATACCAAAATATTTTTATTAATTAATAAATTAATTATAATTATAAAATAGCTCAATCGTCAACAGACTGATGATTGACTTTAAAACATAATTCTCAACAGTTCAGTCACAAATTTGAGATAGCTCAGCCAAAGGACATGCTTCAAGTGTTGGAGGATTCCTTTGGCACATCCGATGATGTGGAGGGGCATAAGACTAGTTGTGCCATCTTCAATGCCAGAATGTAGGATGGTGCTTCTATCACTGATCATGTATTGTACATGATCGAGCTGATAGAGCAATTGAGCAAGCTCAATTTTTTCTTGTATAAATAGCTTGAGAAGGATGCAATACTGAACTCATTGCCCAAGTCCTTTCTCTCATTTCTTACTCATTTCAGAATGACAAAGCCTAAAGTAGAGTACCACGGGTTACTAAGGTTACTTCAAAATTTTGAGAAGGATCACCAACTCCATAAGGAGTCGGTGAACTTAGTGGAAGGTTCATCTTCTGGTTGTCGATCCTTTAGAAAAGAAAAGAAGAACAAGAAGAAGAAAGCTAAGAAGGTGCAAGTTCAGGTTGGGACATTTGTGCAGGGCCAAACAAAAGGTCAAGCTTGATAAGAGTCAAGCTGAATGCTTTTTTTGCAAGAAGTGAGAGCATTGAAAAAAAAACTATCCTCAGTATATTGCCTCTCTGGATTCGAACAAACAAAGAAAGAAGCAAGCTATTACTAGATAAGATATTTATATGATAACTCTTTATAATTTCTCTATTTGTGATATTACTGATTGGGTATTGGATATCGATAGCCCTTACCATATTTGCAATTCATTGTAGGAGTTGCAGGTTAGTAGGAGATTCGAGCAAGATGAAAGGTTCTTGAATGTTAGAGATGAAAGATCAGTTCCAGTTCTAGCTTTAGGAATTCTAAAACTTGTATTTGAGTTCCATATCATTGTTCTTAGTGATTATCATTTCTGTCCTAATTTTTTTTAAATATCATTTTTGTAGGCCTTCTGGCCAAAAATGATTATAAAATTTTAATAAAAAAATAAGTTTGTAATATCATTATGAATGGTGTTACTATTTTCTATGGACATTTGAACAACAGTGTGTATATGTTATCACAGCCTATTAACATAGTCTATTCTATTGGCAAGCATCCTAGATTAGACAGTGTGTTAGATATCTATTTATGGCACCGTAGGCTATGTCATATATAAGAATAGGATAAATAGGTTGACTCAAGAGGAAATCTCGAAGTCAGTGATTATGAATCACTTTCAATCTATGAGTCCTATCTTCTTGGTAAAATGACCAAGTCATCTTTTACTGAAAAAGATGAGAAAGCAATTGAGCTCTTAGGTCTAGTACATACTGATGTATGTGGACCAATGAGCACAAGTGCCAGAGGTGGATATGTCTACTTCATCACTTTCATAGATGATCTATCCAGATATGGATATATCTATCTGATGAAAAATAAGTCGGATTCTTTTGAAAAGTTCAAATAATTTCGAAGTGAAGTAGAAAAATAAACTAAAAAGAGGATTAAAATTCTTTAGTCTGATCGAGGAGGAGAATACCTTTTCGATGAATTTCTCACATATCTAATAGAGAATGAGATTCTCTTTCAATAGACTTCTCTAGAAATACCACAGCATAATGGTGTGTCTGAAAGAAGAAATTGGATTCTGTTAGACATGGTCTGATCCATGATGAGTTTTGTCAGCTTACCAATATCCTTCTAGGGATATGCACTCGAATTGGCTTCTTATCTGTTAAATAGGGTTCTAAGTCTATAGTTAAGACTCTATATGGGATATGGATAGGACGTAAGCCAGCACTTTCATACCTTAGGGTTTGGGGATGCTCGGCTTATGTCAAACGATTAAATATAGATAAATTTAGACCTAGGTCTGACAAGTGCACATTTATAGGATATCCAAAAAAGATCAAAGGATACTATTTCTACCATGCTGATGAACAAAAGTTGTTCGTCAGCCTTAAGGAAACCTTTTTGGAATAGAAGTTTCTTGGTGAAGGAACTATTACTTCTAAAGTTAAACTTGATGAAGTTCAACAGATAGAAAAATCGACATCTATAGTTGAACCTGAGTCGGATTTGATTAGATCAGATTCAGAGCCCAATGTACCTGCATCATTAAGGCGATCTGATAGAGTAACGCATCATCCAGATAGATACTATGATTTATTGGTCTAAGATGGTGATCCCATCAAACTCGATGAGAATGATGAGGATTCGATCACCTATATGGATGCTATGCAGAGATCTGATTCTGAGAAATGGCTTGAGGTCATGAAATCCAAAATGGAGTTCATGAAGGTTAATGATGTGTGGACATTGGTTGATCCATCCAAAGGGATTAAATCCATTGGGTGTAAATGGATCTTTAAAAGAAAAGAAGGTGCAGACGAAAAGATGGAGACCTATAAAGCCCCTCTGGTTGCCAAGGGGTATCATCAACATTACGGTATTGATTATGATGAGATATTTTTTTCTATGGTAATGCTCAAATCCATTCGAATTATGCTTGCAATTGCTATCCATCGGGACTATGAGATCTGGCAGATAGATGTGAAGATAGCTTTTCTGAATGGAGAGTTGACTGAAGAGGTGTATATGATACAACTTGAGGGGTTCACATCCACAGATGAGTCCAAGGTGTGCAGACTTCAGAGATCCATTTATGGATTGAAGTAGGCATCTCAGAGTTGGAATATGTATTTTGATAAAGTGACCAAAACGTATGGCTTCATTAAGAACGGAGAAGAACCCTGAATTTATAAATGGGTAAATGGTCCAGCAGTAGTATTTCTTATCTTATACATGGATGATATTCTCTTAATCAGGAATGACATTCCCGCATTGTAAGAAATAAAAATCTAGTTGTCATCATAATTCTCCATGAAGGACTTGGGTGAAGCACCCTACATCCTAGGGATGAAGATCTATAGGGATAGATCTAAAAGGATGCTTGGGTTGTCCCAGTCTACGTACATAGATACTATGCTGAAGAGGTTCGATATGGAGAATTCCAAAATGGGCTATCTTCCAATAGGTCATAAAATTTTTCTTTCTAAAAAGGATTATTTGACAACTCTTAAAGAGAGAGAGTGTATGAGTAGAGTCTTATATGCTTTGATAGTGGGATCTATCATGTACGTCATGACATATACGAGATCAGACATGGCATACTCACTAGGAGTAGTGAGTAGATACTAGTCTGACCCTAGAGAAAATCACTGAAAAGTGGTTAAAATCATCCTTAAGTATTTGAAAAATACAAAGGATCAATGGTTGGTTAATGGAGAGCCAGATCTAAAACTTGTAGGGTTTACAGACTCTAGCTTTCAATCTGACCAAGATGATAGCAGAAGCATATCAGGATATATCTTTACTCTAAATGATGAAGCTATCTACTGAAAGAGTTTCATACAGCATACTATGGCAGACTCTATTTACGAAATAGAGTACATCATAGCATCAGATACCGTGAAGAAAGCTGTGTGACTGAGGAAGTTTATCATCGAGTTTGAAGTAGCATCATTTCTTGATGGTCTGGTCTTGCTCTACTGCGATAGCACTAGTGCCATTGCTCAAGCGAAAGAACCGAAGGCACATCAGTAAATAAAGTATATTTTACATCGCTTCCACCTAGTCTGAAAGATCGTGGATAGATGTGATGTTGATCTTTAGAAGATCAACGAAAAGAAGAACCTGACCGATCTCTTCACTAAAGCCCTAGCGATAAAGGAGTTCGACAACTATAAGTCGAAGATGGATATTAGATACTGTGCTGAGTGATTTTACGATAAGTGAAAGTTGTTTAAAAATATGTTCTAAAGCTAATCATCAGTCTATTGACGGTTGAGCTACATTATATGTATAATTAATTCGTTAATAAATAAAATATATTTTTGATATTTTTTATCATAAAGTATTCATCTTCTAACAAACTTCATTATTGTGATGAAGTTCTTAAGACTATTTAGCTTCGATAAAGAGAGGATTTATCGATTAGTCATTAAATCTATTCATGATCAAATGATAGGTTGTTAATTAGGATGATAGTGTCTATTGAGCATAGATCGCTGTATGCCATATGGGTTGGTTGTCCTCTTAACCAACGAGTATGGAGACACTGGTTTGTTATACAGGTGAGATGTATGGGTACATCATCATTGAACGTGACCAACTTCAAAGCATTCTACTATTGAGAATGTCTTTAATGGGATATAGGTATGTGTCCCTTAGATCTGAGATCGTCTTAATGACTTGCAAACAACTCACTATGCTTTGGTACCAGACTAACTGAATTTCTAGTTTAGTAATGGAAGGCTTCTGGGCATAGTCAAATACTTACGAAGTCAGAGTATGATCAAGATGGAATTGACCACTTCAAGAGTTGGAGAAGAATGTATCGCTGTATTTCAATATAGCAAAACTTTGGCCAGGATAATCCATCAGATGAATTTGATATTTTGAAATACAATGTGGACAACCTGATCAGAGTTGACAATTGAACTCTGAGGTATCCTACGAGCATTTTGATCAAGGGGATGAATTATATGAAAACTATATCCGTATGGGTTCTAAGGATGTTGTTCTACACATTCGACTTATCCGACCATCGAGTACCATTACTAGATGGTTACTTCGATTGGTATAAAATCTATTTCTATACTATTAGCTTAGGTTCAAACCTATGATGTCACATATATTAGAGCTCATGAACTGATCGGATGGTTGATCAATGATTGAGAATCGTTCTATGGTTAAACAATCAATACGATTGATGTTTAACCTAGTGCAAGCATTGCAGGAGGATCGATTAGCAATTTAAATGATAATTGGCTTAATTGGATTAAGCCAAATGACTGAGATTAAGTCTAACTAAATATGATTTAATTAGATTTGGTTTGGGCTTAATTGGATCAAGTCCAATTAGCTTATTGGATAAGCCAAGTGCAACAAAAAACTAGTCCTAGTTCAACTAAGACTTGGATCAACCTAATTTTTTAATTTGATTAAAAAATTAAATTAAAATTTAATCATATTTAATCTAATTTAATTAAACTTTTAATTAGGTTAGAATCTAATTTAATTTGGTTGACTTGGTTTTGATTTAATTTGGTTTAAGAAACCAATTTTTGACCAAGTCAAAATTGGAGTCCTAGTCACTAGGACTCCCTATCCTTGTGCCACATATTCCTCATGCCCCCATGCCCTTTTCTTTAAGTTTTATGTGATGAATCTTCATGCCCAAGGCTTCTCTCATGCCCACCTTTCTCTCCCTCTCTCACTTATTTGGAATAAGCTTTGGACATATCTTTTTGATGGTAAGTTGTTTTGAGTTTGAATTCTATATGATAGAATCCTAACTCAAAAACTCTTTCTATATTGTGCCGGCCACACCTTCTTTATTTTCTCTAAATTCCATGGTAAAAGAAGGAGTTTTTGTGTGCCCCTATTTCTGGTCCATGGTAGGAAATAAGGTGGGGCGCCCAAGAGTTGGGTGTCCCAACAACTTGCCATATTATATCCTTCCTAGTCTAAGATTTTGACTAAACTTGGACTCTACATATCTCTTTATTTAAAGAGAATTTTTATCTAATTTTTTTATGGAATACAAATCATTAAGAGAGATTTGAGGTGTGTAAAAATCAGAAGAGAGAACCTCTAGGTATGGGGATTCCATAGACACCAAGCTAGGTGTCTAGGTGAGAGAAAATAGAAGAAGAAGAGGGTCTTCTTCTAGTGCTATTTTGAATTTCTCTTCTCCTCCTTTTGAGATTTTTTTGAGAGAGTCTCAGATCTGAAATCTCTCTTCTTTCTTTTGATATTTTGGAGAGTCCAAGTCTCGAAGAAGAAAGCATCAAATCGCCCATCGAAGAGAGATCAACACAGTACTAGTATACTGTGCTGATTTCCTACATCAGGATCTCAGATCGTGTTCGTGGACTCATGTGGATGACTCCTAGAGGCCGGATGCATGTACGGCTCATGACTTCATCCTCAAGCCCAGATCAGTAAGTTAGAATATCTAACTTGCTCAGGTATCAGATCTAATCTATTATTCTATAGCTATATTAGATGTAGTATTGTAGCATATTGATGAGATCAACATGTTAATCTTTTCTTTGTATTTTTAATTTTTAATTTAATATCATGCCTTGATCATGTAATTAATCTTAGATCTATGATATTTTTATTTTTATTTAAATAAATATTTAATTTATTTAAATCTTTCACTGCATGATCTTGAAAAAGTTTTAAGATCTACCTGCGAAATCCTAAATCTAATTCCTTCAGACTTAATGTCATGTTGAGTATGAACCAAAAATATGGGTTTATATGCACAAGGTTCCATGATGATCTCAGGTCTAAGAATCACTTGCATAACTTTCACTTAGAAAACTATCTTTTGACATACAAGTAATGTTTCATAAGATATTTTCTTTGAGTGAGTCAATTTAGTGAACTCACTCCTTGATGAGCATCTACATGCTTATATTAGTATCTCCACACAAGTGGCTTATGAGATCCACCACCCTCTCCATTGAGCATACATAGGATGTGCTAGTCTATTCAAAATATTAATCCCTAATTTAATGCTCCTACGATCAAGAATGTTTAAGATTAGGATTTTAAGATTTTAGGTCTCACAGGCATGACCCATTTATATCCCCTAAAACTATTTTCCTAATCTTAGAGGTTCATCATAATTTTTAATCATAAAAGATATAATTGAAATGATAAATCAAAATATTTCATTTTATTATTATTAGAATAAATATCATTACATAAGTTAGAAAATATATAGAAAAGTTTCATCACAACATCCTTGTGATTACTTTGTGGGGCATATATTTTTTCAATCTCCCACTTGCACTAAAGTCAATCACCTTTATATTTCAAACCCATACAATTGAGATGGTGATCAAACAATAACTGTGGTAAGGTCTTAATGAATGGATCTGCTATATTATTCTTAGTATCGACTCGTTCTAATACAACATCTTATCTTTCAATAATTTTCCAAACGAGATGGAATCATCTGAGGATGTACTTTGATCTATGATGAGACCTTAGTTCCTTAGCTTGGATAACTGCACTAGTATTGTCACAATAAAGTAGTACTGGTCATTCTATCTCAGGAACCACTCCCAGATCATCAATGAATTTCTTCATCTAGATAGCATCCTTGGCAGCTTTTTAAGCAGCAATGTATTTTATCTTTGTTATTGAGTCAGCTACAGTCTACTATTTTAAACTTTTTCAACTCACTGCTCCATCATGTAAGGTGAACACATATCTTGATATTGACTTGTTAACATTTGAGTTTGACTGAAAACTAGAATTGGTATATCCTTCTAGTTTCAACTCTTACCCTCCATAAATCAAAAAAACATCTTTAATTCTTTTTAGATACTTAAAAATATTTTTCACGGCTTTCCAATGATCTTCTTTTGGATCAGGTGAATATCTGCTGATTATGCCTAAAGCATAAGCCACATCACGTTTGGTACATAACATGACATACATAATATATTCTATCACTGAAGCATAAGGAATCGAGTTCATTCTTTCTCTTTCTTCTGATGTCGTAGAAGATATCATCTTAGAGAAATGTATGTCTTGACTTATGAGCAAGTAACATCTTTTACTTCCCTCCATGTTGAATTTTTTCAACACTCAATCAATGTACCTAGATTGGGACAAGTCTAGCATCCTATTAGATCTATCTCCGTAGATCTTAATTCCAAGTATATAGGATGGTTCACCCAAATCTTTCATGAAAAACTTATTTGATAGCCAAGTTTTAACTGACTGGAGCATTGGGATATCATTTCCAATAAGTAGTATGTCATCGACATACAAAACCAAGAAGACTGGCACTCCCACTAGCCTTTTTATATACACATCATTTATCCACATTTTTTATGAAGTCAAATTCTTTAACTATCATATCAAATCGAATGTTCCAACTCCTTAAAGTCTACTTTAATCCATAAATAGACCTTTTAATGTTGCCCAGCAAGACAACCCAAGAGCAGGGGGTAAATTCGGTTTTTCAAAATTTAAACAAGTTATATACTATTTTAAAAACTAGTGAAGTATTGAAGTGTGTTTTAGTTTTATGCACTAAATATGCTAAAGTGCAGAAGTGAAAATGAGATAAAAGCAAGACACAAGCCAATAACAAATATAAAAGAATTTATAGTGGTTCGGTGCCTCTTACACCTACGTCTACTCCCCAAAACCCACTTGAGATTTCACTATAATCTCTCCAAGATTATAGCTGAATAGTTTTTCAAGGCTTACAATCCAAAATCTAGTTAGTTTTACACCAGCTCACCAACTACAACCAAATGCTAAGCCAACCCTTGGCTTACAATCCAATTCTTAGGCTTGGATAGGCCTTCTCCTTAGCTTCAAAATCTTATTGAAGCTAAGTTACAAGAAATACAAAAGAACTATCAAAATTCAATCACAAAGCTTCTTTGATGAGCAAATAAGTCGATGAAGCTTATTGACTCTTCTCGATGAAGGCTTTCGACTAGATTGAGCTTGTCTTCTTGCTGAAAGAAATCTCTTGATTTGATGTTTCTTGGAGTTGGAAATGGAATACTCTTTTTTTAAAGCTTTTTGGCCTCTTTCTCTTAACTTATGATTTCTCTCAATGATTAAATAGTCATGTCACTTTCTCCAAATGTTTTGTAGCTTATTTTCCACATTTGGTATGTTGGAGAAGGATTTTTTATCGTTAGAAGATTGAAAATAGCCATTTGGAATCAATCTACATACTTCTGAAATTTCTACAGAAACTAGTCGTTGAAGCTCGAGTCGAAGCTCGAGTAGACTCGTTCCTCTACTCGAGCTCGAGTTGAAGCTTAAGTTGACTCATCCCTCTGCTCGAGTCCATTCTACACTTCATCCTGAAAATTATGTTCTCTATATTTTTCTAAGATTTTGACTTGAGGACCTTGAGCTGAAGCTCGAGTCGACTCATTTCTCTGCTCGAGACCTTGCCAAACTATGTCCCGAAAATTCCATTCCCTATATTTTTCTACGATCTTGACTCAAGGAACTTGAGTTGACTCGGCCCTCTGCTCGAGATCGTGTCAGCTGAAACTCTTGCGTGCCAGTCTTCTTTTTTGTGCCGTACAGCTCAAGCTGAATTAGGGGTCGAATAAGGGATCGACTAGAGGCCTTTTTGTACTGAAAATTTTTACTTCAACCAATTGATTTTTTCTTCAGTTTTAGTTCTGAGATCTCTCTTTTAGCCCTTGTTTTAAGTGTGATTCATGCCTCAAAAGCCTCCAACTTTTTTTATCAACTTCCAAATGCATTTTTAGGGATATTTTATTTGGTACTCTAAAATGCATCCAGAAATACGATCTCAACAATTTCATTAGTCCAAACATATGCTCAAATATTTTGTTACTCATCAAAATCAATCTTTGGGATTAATAATCTCTTTCTTTTTGATGATGATAAAATTTTGAGTATACGAGCAAAAGATATATAACATGGATATATTGAGGACATTTTTAATGAACTAAAGATTTAACCTTTTTATGGTTTCATATTTAGCTCCCCCTCAATTTATGCTCACATTTTTAATATATCTTATCAATTCAGTGTTAAATTTTTTGCTTGTATTTATTCGAATGGAAATCTATTAATATGTAACAAGCATGAATTCTTTTCATTTTAATAGTCACAATTCACATGTGCCAAGCTTGTATTTAGTACTTAGAGTATGTACCATGGCACAAGCTTATAAAACTTAATAATTTTATATTAATGAGTGATATATGCGGTGTTTATGGATATTTGTATTAGATACACTTCATAAACATTTTAAGGATGCTCATGTGCATTGGAATCATAATACAACATATCCAATCAATTATATTCAGAATTAATTATGCTCAAAATCTCAAAAAACAAGATTCATCATAAATGCTTAAAGATTAAAATCTTATTCAAACATGAAGAATGACAAAGCCAACAAGAATTATATGATTATGCATACATTTTAGCTCATGTAGATACGCATATCTATATTTTACTCCCCTTTTTTGTCATCAGTCAAAATGGTAAGGTAAAAACAACCATTGCACTAGATCATATCAAGAGATTGAGATAGTGAAAAAGTAAGTAGTCAAATAAATTTATTTTTCATTGCATTAACAAAATGAATGTGCTCTATCTCAACACACCAAGATATAATAAAACACTGATAAGAGCACGATGTTATCATTAAAACATCATGTTTATCAGTTTAAATCTGACTTCTTAAATCAATTAAAAATATGTAGAAAGTAGTGTGTTGAGTCCAATCCATAGGAAAGGCAGTGCTTTAGATTTAAAATCTTTGATTTTTGAAAAAAAAAATAATTTAAAAAAAAATTTAAAGTTGAAAAACAAAAATTAAATTTAAAAACTAGAAATTAAAGAGTGCAGAAAAATAAACTTGGTACTCAGATCTATTAATTAGATCTTAGCATCTACTTGCGATAAAATTAAATAGCAATTAAATTAAAGAACAAAAATTTAAATTTATCATTAAAAGTAAACGACATGAATTTAAAGAGCCTAAAAAATAAAATTTATATTAATTAAAATTTAATTTCAAAATTTAAATACATAATTTTTTAAAAAAAATAAAAAGTAGAAGTGATCTTGATCTCGGATCGGCATCAGCATGAAGATAGTGTAGGAGACAGCTCTTCTTTATAGCACCCATTGCCTTAAAGTAGTCTCTAACCCAAGCATGACTCCTATCCTGTACCAATTCCTCCCACTTGATCGAAGATAGATTGATTTGGAGGCCTGGGGGTCTTATTTATAGGTGTTGGAGAGCTGAGAGCTTTTGTTGCAGGCAATATGGGACTAAGAAAAGCTTTGATTGGCAAAATATGGAGAAATTCTGATAAAAACTTGGATTAAAAATAATTTTGGATGCATCCTGCTCCTCTGGATGAAGTCCGACCGTCAGATCTGCATCAAACGACCCAAAAATTTCCAAAAAACCACTTTTAAAAGCCTAGTTTGAGTGGATTTGATTTCCAACCGTCCGATCTTATTGATGGAAGAAATCTGGGCCCTTGGATCAATGCTTGGTGCTTTAATCACTGTCAAGTGCCTCATGGACCATCAGATCATCATCAGAATTATGTGCGCCCATCGGATTGAGTAGAGAAGGCTGGGTGAATAGGAATCAAATCAGGAAATAATTCCAGTCATCCATTTTCAACTAGGAACCACCGTAGCTGTCGGATGGTGCAAATACTATTCACATGGACTGCATGAATCAGGAACATCATAGACTGCAACCAATCAGTCTGTAGCATGGGTAGAAAATGACCAAAATATCCCTCCTTAAGGGTCTATAGTGAGCCACGATGTTTTTTATGTGAGCTTGACGTCAGCGGTGCTAGGGCTTGGCAGCTTTGCTGGCGCGGGTTGGCTACTTGGCACGTCGGCTGAGTCTCTCTAGCTGGGTGTGTTTGGATGCGCCAACTGACTTTCTACGACAACTTGAGCCAGTTGAGCCATTTTATATTTTATTTTATATTTTTTTTTATTTTTTAAAAAATTAATATTTGGTTCATTTTAACTCCGTTTTACTCCAAATTTATTTCATTATGACCAAAAAATGAGCTTTTTTTACTGATAATAATATTTTATTTTATTATTTTTTATTTTTATTATTTTTTAATTAATTTTTTAATTAATAAAAATATTATTTTTAAAAATATATATATAAATTAATTATTAATTCTTAAAAATTAAAATAAATTAATCATTAGATTACTATTTTTATTGATAAATTTATGGTACTTATCACACCTTCGAACTTAAGCTTTGATCATCCTCGAGTAAAGAAAGAATTTAGTTTTAGATATCTTTTAACATTAAAGTTTCAAATTTTATCGAGCAATTTTCAAAGTGGCTATTGATATTCAATAAAGTATAAGTGAGGTACGTCATTGGAGCATTAATACTTGTCAATATAAAAATTAAGTAAGAAACATAAAATTTTTTTCAAGTTTTTTCTAAATTATCTCTATCTTTATCTCTAAATTGTCAAAACTTTTATATGGGCAAGACTATTGTCACTTCCATCCTTCATTTATTGAACCTTTTTTTTTTCAATTCACATTGCCCACTTTTTGATGCTAATATTATTGCTTACTTAGGCAATGAAACCCAATTACTTAGTGGAACCCCAACATTTTTTTTTTTAACGTTGTACCGCTATTTAGTGTCATAACTCCTTAAGCTTTTCATTCGATCCATGTAGCGAGTCTTAGGCCAATGTCTCCCAAATCAACTAGCTTTAGGACACTAGATATAAAATATCCCTCGAGCTTACTAGCTCGAATCAAACAAGCTATGAGTTAAGACTAGCTTTACAACGAGCTTCTTTGTCCTTCCCACCTTTTGACGTGAAACTCAATGCTTGCTTAGGCAAAGAGGTTCAGTTACTCAGTGAGAAGTACTTGAAAATTATTTTATTGTATAACTATTTTTTTTATGAAGAAATATATAGTTACCCTATATAAGCCCATAAAAAGTAGACCTTCTTTGATGCTGGTAGAAAAAATTAGAAGTGCTCAAAGAAAAATTATTTATGTTTTAGACTTAACTTTTTATTAAATTTTCTTAATACTTGATTCCTCAATATCTCATAAATTTTCTGATCTACGCATCAATTTTCTTTTAAAAATATGCTTAGTTCAACTCAATTCCTAAGCAAAATTGGGTGTCTAAATGCTAAATACTAATTTTTTTGAGGACTTTAAAAATTTTAAAATTTTTATTTTTTTATTTTCTCAACTTAATCGATATTGTCCTTAATGGAGAAAAAAAATAAAGAGTATAATAAAGAATAAAAAAGAATACACCTGATTCAATATATTTGACCCAGCATGTGCTTTTAAAAATTTGGGCTCTCCCTCCAACTTTATTCAGCAAGTTTAAAAAGAAAATAAACTAAAAAAAAAATTAGATGAAAGAAAACTAAATATTGGATTGCCTTCCAACAAGTGCTAAGTTTACCATCTTTAGCTAGATACAATGCAGCTCTCCTATCCTATATCAAAATTGGATTGACAAATTTCAATGATTTTGGATTGCCAATCTCAAGAAGATTGTTTGTGATCCCATTATTAATATATTCGTTGTTAAGTATGGGAAGATAGTTTGCAACCCCAATCTTAGACCCTTGTTTATTAAGAATTTTTCCTATTTGTTCTTCTAAAATACTCATAAATTGAGTTTTTGGGTTAGGAGATACGTTTGATGCAATGGGTATTGGAAGGGTGTCTATAGGCGGCTTCAATTCTGAAGGTAAATTAATATGATCTTGCTTAAATAACCCCATTGACACTTCATTACATGCCTCTTAATTTTTATGAGAAGAACCGACCTCTAGGGGTGAGGGAACAGTACTATTGGTTTATGGGTCACAAGTAACTTATCTATTCTCTTCTTTCCTATGTCTATCTCATTTAAATTGGAACCAGCATCAGTACTAATTTCTGGCTTAGGTTCTTCTATATGGTTAGCTCCAGTACTAACCTCTTCTTCTAAATTTTTATCTTGGCTAGCATCAATAATAGCCTCTCTCAGCTAATCTTTATATGGATCCATAAGAATATTATAACTTTTAAGTTTAGAAATTACTTTGGTATTCTCAAATTGAGGATTCTTAGGTGGAATATTGAATTGATGATTTGGTTCAGGTGGTTGGTGAACATTAGGTGGATTATTTATAGGATTTGAAATTGGTAAGCTCTGCAATTGACTTAGTTCTCTCCTCATATTGGATTCAGCTAATTATCCTATTTATGCTTCTAGCATGGTGATGGATTGTTGTTGAGTTAAAATCAGTTGTTGAAGTTGATCAAATCTATCATCGGCTAGATCGGTCTGCTGAAGAGGTGGGTATGATGGCTGATTGTAATGCGATAGCTGGAAAGACTGACTAGGCTGACTCCTATTATATGAAAGGAATATGCCCTCAAGCCAATCAAAATATGTATTTTGATGGACTATTCTTTATCTTTCAAACTTATGTAATGATATTTTTAAATAAATAAAGATATTTATTTCATCATATGCTACATCTTAATTATTTATTTAAGATTATGATGAACCCCATAAATTAGGGTTATGATTTTAGGGTTATGATGAGATCATACCAGTGAAATCTAAAATCTTAAAATTTTAATTTAAATATTTTTGATCGATGGAACATTGAATTGGAGAATAATATTTTTGGTAGGACTGGCACATCCTATGTATGCTCAATGGAGAGGGTGATTGATCTCACAATCACTTGTGTGCGACACTAATACAAGAATGTGGGTGTTCATTAGAGAATGAGTTTACTAAATTGATTCAAGTTGAGAACATCTAATGGAGTCTTATCTACATGTCAATAGATGATTCTCATAGTGAAAGTTATGCATGTAGTCCTTTGACCTAAGACTACCGTAGAATCTTATATATATAAATCTATATTTTGGTTCATACTCATTCATGACTTAGTCATGTATGAGATATTCTAGATATGGTGGATTATATATAAAGGTTCTGAGTAGGTTAACATGGAATCGATCACTCCTGGTAAGAGGAGATCGCATCCTACCTACTTCAATCAAATGATGATTCAAAAAGTCTTTGATCAAAGCATGATTAAAATTAGAAATAATTTTTAATATTTTATTAATTGAATCATCACCATTAGATTGAAAGAAATATGAATATGATATTAAGTTTGACATATTTCCATACCTAGAGTCATATTCGGGATGTAGGATGATCGAAGGATCTTGTTGCACGATAACTTTCCACTGAAGGATATTTTTGGTATTTTTACTAAAATTTCATATCTTCTAGGTAGACATGATACATTGCTAGACGTCAATCTTGTCTTGTAGGTTCGATCAAATTAAAGAGTTTAATTTGATCATTAATTAGAAAGTGTTCTAATTGGTCAAATAGGGTTAGCTTGTTTTGACCTAAATCGGTTTGGTTGAGTTCTAACCAAATTAGGTCAAATCGCATCCGAATCCACTACTGGCTAGATGTGGAACCCAATGGATTACACACAAAGAGAATTGATCAAGAGTCTAATTGGATTAGGCCATGTTTGCAAGTTGAACAAGCTAGCACATGTTGCAAACCCTAGCATCTAGATTCAAACCAGATTTGATTCGAGTTCCAATTTAGGCTAATTAGATCCAATTTTGGTCAAATAAATTTTGACAAATTAATTGGGTTAACCCTTGGCTTGCTGACCAAGGGATTAAGTGTCATAAAATAGCAACCCACATGCCAGAGACAATCTATCTTGGCATGTGGGATTTCATCCTTGCGCCAGACATGTGGCGCATGGAAGTGTTTTGACGCCATCCACCTTCTTTTATTTTACATAAGTTTTTGTTACATAATATTTAGATCTAAGAAGGGGTGCAGAAGAGTCCTCTATAGGTGAAATCCCTTCATAGATAATTTGGTATTTGGATAAAGCAAGGAACCTTGCCGCCCTCCCTTATCTTGACACCACTTGGACTCATGAGTCCAAGTGGTTAGGGACTCTACCACGCCCCATATTTCTCCACGCCACTTTCAGATATGGCATCCCACTTTTAGGCCATTGGATGGCCTACATCTTTGATCCAAGCTCTTGAATTATGGCACCATTTACTTATGCATCGCGACTCTTCATAGAAAAACTACATAGAATTAGTCTGAAGAGTTCTTTTGCTTTAAGGCACCTCTTAGACTAAGTCTACATAATTTTAAATGGCACGAAATTCAAATGGGCATGAGATATGGTGATGGGGCATGAGATGTTGATGTGGAAAGGGTGTGAGAAATTAAGATGGCACCCCTATGTACATTATAAATAGGGGTGCGCACCGAGAGTCCAAGGCATCAAAAACTCCTCCCTTCTTTCTTACAATAGGTTCTCTTGTCTAATTTTCTTTATTCCTTTTTTTTTGTCTAGACAAAGTCCTGATTTAAGGATAAGAAGTCTTCCAATAGGACAAAGAGATTAGGAATAAAAATTGAGATAAGAAACAAGAAAGGAAGGCAAGAAAAGGCTAGGAGGGTGATATTAAAGGCTAAGAAAGGTTATGCCCAAATAATTAAAGTTCTTATCATAAGAATTTTAATTAAATTAATCAGAGGTGCTGCTGTCTTGATCAAGTCCCCATGTAGATTAACATTGGAGGGTGAACGTGTGGGCACCTAGTGTTGTTGGGGGACTTTTATGCCTATCAAAGATATAGGAATGTAGGCTGATTGAAGGCCTTCAAAACACTATGACTGAGATCCCAAGTTAGGCCGAGCTTGATATCATCAAAGAAGGAAAGCCAAGATCACAATATAGGTTAGTTGAAGGCCATTGAAGGCTAAGGCTAAGGTTCCATCTCAGACCGAGCTTGAAGTTATCAAAAGAAGAGAGCCAAGATCTTCGGAAGGCTGAATTGAAGGGAATTTAAGACTGAGGTCGAGGTCCCATCTCAGGCTGAACTTGAAGTTATTAAAAGATGGAAGCCAAAGTCATGATGAAGGCTGATTGAAGGTCTTTGAAAAGCTATGGTTGAGGTCCTATTTAAGGCCGAACTTGAGTTTATCAAAAGATGGAAGCCAGTCACAATATGGGCTGATTGGAGATCTTCAGAAAGCTGAGGTCGAGTTCCTATCTCAGGTTGAACTTAAAGTTATCGAAAGGATGAACCCCTCCAGGATGAACTCCTCCAGGATGAACCCCTCTAGGATGACCTCCTTCAGGATGAGCTCACCCGAGATGAACTCCTCTAGAACGAACTCTCCTAGGATGAACTCTCCAGGACGAACTCCTCTAGGAGGAACTCTCCCGGATGAACTCCTCCAAGACGAACTCCTCCAGGATGAACTTTCTCAGGATGAACTCCTTCAGAATGAACTCCTCCAGAATGAACTCTCACAAGATGAACTCTCCCAGGACGAGCTCCTTCAGGATGAACTCCCTTAGGATGAACTCCTCTAGGATGAACTCTCCCAGGATGAACTCTTTTCAGATGAACTCCCCCAAAATGAACTCCTCCAAGATGAACTCTCTCAGGACAAACTCCTCCAAGATAAACACTCTCAAGATGAACTCCTCTAAGATGAACTCTCTCAGGATGAGCTCCTCCGGATTGTGAACTTCTCCTCTACATGCCATGAGGGGACAATACTTGACATGATTTCTAAGAATATTCTAATGGACAAACAAAATATCTCTGACAATCCACTGATCTCCCATGACTAACAACCTACAATCCATCCTAACAAACTCTAGACCCTTCTACAAAAAGTAAAAAAAGAGGGACCCTAAGGTACGCAACTCTTCTCTCCTAAATGCTCATATTCTTTCCTCCGTTGAACAAAAAATTGATTTGAGCATCGAAGGATCTCCGCTGGAGCCAACTTCGATCGAAAACTTCTCTTGCAGGTACGATCGACTCCATTCCATCATCGCCAACTCACTATCATTGTGCAACTCCAGTGATCCAACCTCAAGTCTGCATCAATAGATGGCGCTAGAGGAAAGGCCTTTAAGCCCATTTTGGGAGAAAATAAGCATCCAGCAAGAGAAGCTCCATGGCACTACTCCAATAACGATAATAACGATGGGATTTAGCATCCATCTTCAAACTCTCCCACCCAGGCCTAAATTGGGGGGCTTCGAATGAAGAAGAAATTTTAATCAGAAAAAAAAATCCAAGCAAGGAAGGAGACCATAATAAGGATAATCTGAACCAGCAAAAACACCATGGGATCCAGATAAGAAATATAATTATGCAAATCTCTTTTTAGTCATATTATATTCTTGATTTTTCATCCATTCTCTTGAGTTCTAGATAGAATCAAATATTAGAAAGAAGAGATCTTCATTCACACTATAATATACTAGGCAAAATAAAAGCAACCTCTAAAATCCAAAACGAAATGGAGAGACTGAGGTCCTGAGAGAGAAAAAAAAATGAATGAAGTGGTATTATAAAAAATTAGAGGAGAATGAAGAGAGACTTTCCTGGGTTTGCGGTCACTTTGGCATCCTACTGTCATACTTATTACATCTTCATTCGAGAATATGATATTATTTTTATTTGTTACTCCCATGGGTCACAAATTTTACCTATTTAGATCAAATTAGAGCTATATTTTCCAAGCTAAGGGATGTGCCATTTTCTTAGATACTACTATAACTATTTATCATTTTTCACATGTTGCTCTATTAAATGGGATATGTAGATCCAAAAATTTAGCTACTATCGTGTACCATCTGGATAGTGGATCATCCTCATCAACTAACTAGAAGTTTATGGCTCTTCTTCAAATATCGTATATTCATATTGACGACCGATGTTTTATTGCTACATACTACTCATAAGTTGAATTTATTATTGAAACTCTACATGCTATTAATTTTGTTTGATCTCTTATTACCTCAAATGGTTTTCACTCAGTTATATTTAACATCAAAATCCTATAAGCTTTTAATGTTACGCCAATTCTCACTATATGCAATCACATTTGGCTCTTCTCAATTTTGACTTTTAGAAGGAAGAAAGAGAGGAGGGAACGATGTCTGCAGGCCTCTCCCCAGCCCAGGTGACCCAACTAATCGATGTCCTTCTCGTGCATGCATTCCGCCAATCTCCCTAATGATCCCAGGTGGCGCCGACTTCAAAAAAAAAAGAGAATCAGAGGAAATAGAAGGAGGGGCGGGGTCAGCGACCTTCCCTCTCACGACCTCCCCACATCCGACCTTCTCTCTTAAGATCCCGACAGCAATGACCTCCTTCTCCCTCGCGATCCTAGTGGTGCCGTAGTCTCCCATCGCGATCTTAGGCGACGCCGACCTCCTCCCACAAAAGAAGAAGGAGGGCACAATAAGCAGCCGGCACCTCTCCGACCGATCTTCCCTCTTTCGTGCGTTAACGTGCATCTAGTGGACCTCCCCCATGCTCCAAGCATGGCCGCAATGGCACCAGCGACCTCTAGTCAATCTTCATTCTTCCCCATGCGATGGCTCCAACAGATCCCTTCCCCATGCGACAACCTTACCTCGATCCCGAATGTTGATGACCTCCTTCCCCGTGCTTCCAAGTACGTCCCATGATGGCAAGGCCTCTCCCCAACCCCTATGACTTCGGCCAGCCTCCCTTGTGCCTATCGTGCAACCGTCCTATCTTCCCCATGTCCGTCATGACCATCCAACCGACATTCTCCAACCCACGGCATCCCTCCGACCTCCTTCAAACCCATGGGACCCCTCCGGCCGCCTCCTCTTGGATGTGCTAATCCAATGCGCTATTTGATCAAAAGCAAGGAAAGCGAAAAGAGAGCCAGGGTCGACAACTTCCCCTCTTGCACTCGACCCTCTCTCGTGACCCCAGCCAACCTCCACACATTCAAGCTCCTTCGACATATTTCCCTTGCTCTCCCAGGTGAAACCCCCGCACGCCCATCGACATTCGGCCGACTTTCTCCCCATGCTTCCAAGCATGGCCCATGATGGCAAGGTCTCTCATCTGCACCCATCACTCCTTCGATCGATATCCAGTTGATTTCTCTCTCCAATGCACGGTAAGATCCTCCATCGCAAGCTCAGGCGGTGCCGACCTCTTCAAAAAAAAAAAGAAGAAGAAGAAGGAGAAGCTGGCACACCTACGGTCGAGCTTCTCTCCCGTGCATCTCATCTCCTCTCTTGCCCACGCCCATCGCACCTTCGGCCAATCTCCCCTCCGTCTGTAGATCTCCTCTCTCACCTGCACCCGACGCACCTCTGGCTAGTCTTCTCTCCCATGCACTCGAGCATGATTAGTCTCACCTATCCGATGCCCCTCTGGTTGATCTCGCCCATTCGGACGAGCTCCTTCCTGCACTCCCAGGTGCAATGCGATGACCACTCTAATCTCCTCCCTTCTAAGCATCCAAGAATGCTGCCTGAAGTCTTCATACACGAGCATCAAAGTTAGTGCACTCTCAATATGGCCAAAGTTCTATGCATACATTCGACTTTTTCTAAAGTCCTCCCATGCATATTAAACAATCAAAGCTAACTTGGAATAACCTCAGAACCACTCGAGTGCCCCATGAATTTCACCCAAAGCCAAGTTAATGCAAAAAAAAGAGGAAAAGAAGAAGAAGGCAAAGTCTAATCTAAACTAGGGATCAAACAAAAATCAAGATCTCCCAAACAGAGAACTCATGGTGAAAAGCTTCCAAACTTCTATCCATTATTATTTTATTATTATTTTTTCCTCTTTTCTTTCTTGCAGGACTATAGGATACCAAAATCATGGCCAAACCCAAAGCTAATTAAGACTTAAGTTCAAGAAACCAAGGCTAAAGTTGAAGTAAAAATAAATGCTGAAGTTGAAATCCAGACCCATTCGAGGTCAAGTTCAAGACCCATCTGAGGTGCAAGCAAAATAAATCAAAGGTAAAAATCATACAAATCCAAGGCCAACAAAAGTCCAACCCCATTAAGCTAAGCTCATTAAAAGACCAATCCGAGGTCAAAACCTAAGCCAAGCAGAAGTCAGATCTCAAACCAATCCAAGGTCAAGTTTAAGATCTATCCAAAGTAAAAGCAAGACAAATCTAAGGCAAAGATCATACAAGTCCGAGGTCTGTATAGGCTCAAGCTTAAAAGACTGAGGCTAACAGAAATTTAATCTCAGTAAGCCAAGCTTACCAAAAAAATAATAATAATTCGAGGTTAAAGCTTAAGCTGAGCTGAGGTCAGATTCAAGACCAAGCCATGGTCAGAATCAAGGATAAGCTGAAGCTAAAATCATAACCAAGCTGAAGTTAAAAATACAACCAAGCTGAAGTTAAAATCACAATCGGGCCAGACTCAAAGTCATGACCAAGGCCAAACTACCAAGCCCAGATTCAAGCCAAGAAAAAATCAAGGCCAAGAAAGCAGACTTAACAAGAACATCAACCAAACGAAGACCCCATTAACCTAAGACAGGATGAGGGGAGAGGCCCTTTCAATGGCCTTAAGGTGTCCCTACATCAACATTAGGAACAGGAGGAGAACCTCTTCCTAACATGAGCAAAGTTGAAGGCCTCGTTAATCTAAGGTGAGATGAGGGGATAGGCCCTTCCAATGATCCAAATGTGCCCCTACAGCTATATTAGGAATAGAAGGAGAACCTAGTCCTAACATGAGCAAAGTCGAAGGTCTCATTAATCTAAGATGAGATGAGGGAAGAGACCCTTCCAATGGCTCTAATGTGTCCCTACAGCCACGTTAGGAATAGAAAGAGAACCTCAACCTAACGTGAGCAAAGCCGAAGGTCTCGTTAATCTAAGATGAGATGAGAAAAGAAGCCATTCCAATGATCCTAATGTGCCCAAACAACCCAAACCTCATCCTAACATGAGCAAAATGAAGACCTCGTTAATTTTAGATGAGATAAAGAGAGAGGTCCTTCCAGAAGCCCTAATGTGCCCCTATAGTCCTGTTAGGAATAGGAGGAGAACCTCGTCCTAACATGAGCAAAGTGAAGACCTCGTTAATCTTAGATAAGATGAGAGGAGAGGCCCCTCCAGTGGCCCTAATGTGCCCCTACAGTCCTGTTAGGAATAGGAGGAGAACCTCATCCTAACATGAGCAAAGTGAAGATCTTGTTAATCTTAGACGAGATGAGGGGAGAGGGCACTCCAGCAGTCCTAATGCATCCCTACAGCCATGTTAGGAATAGAAGAAGAACCCCATCCTAACATGAGCAAAGTGAAGACCTCATTGATCTAAGATGAGATGTGGAAAAAGGCTCTTTCAATAGCCCAAGTATTTTCCTACAGTTGTGTCAAGGACAAGAGAAGGACCTCATCCCGACACAGAGAGAAATCCTTCGATTATTTAAGATAGGAGGATAACCTCATCCTAGCAAGGATGAAAACCTCCTATTTCTAAACACGAGGCAAAGATCTATAGAAATCCAAGCTTCAAATATCAATATTTATAGAAATCTAACCTTAGAAGGCAAAAATCTGTAGAAATTCGAGCTCAGAAGGTCAACATGTATAGAAATCCGACCTTAGAAAGTTGAGATCAGTAGAAATCTAAGCTCAAAAAGCTGAAGATAAAATTGAAGATCTTCAAATAATGTCAATAAAAAATCTGAAGATCCTAAGTTTAAATGACAAAAAAGGATATGTCTTCAGCAAGTCCGATTTAGTATACTCCCTTCGTCCAAACTAAGGCTCGGACTTGGAAGTAGGGGAGCTATTGTTGGGAGACTTTTATGCTTGCCGAAGACATGGGAATGTAGGCTAATTGAAGGCCTTCAGAAGGCTGTGGTCGAGATCCTAAGTCAAGTCGAGCTTCATGTCATCAAAGGAGGGAAGCCAGGGTCACAATATAGGTTAGTTGAAGGCCATTGAAGGCTGAGGTCAAGATTCCATCTCAGGCCGAGCTTGAAGTTATTGAAAGAATGGACCCTCTAGGATGAACTCCTCCAAGATGAACTTCCTCAAAATGAACTCTCCCGAGATGAACTCCTCCAAAATGAACTCCTCCAAGATGAGCTTCTCTAGGATGAACTCCCCCAGGATGAACTTCTTTGGGTTGTCAACTTTTCCTCTACATGCTATGAGGGGACAATATCTGACATGATTTCTGAGAATATTCTAGTGGACAAACAAAATATCTCTAACAACCCACTGATCTTTGATGACTAACAACCTATAATCCATCCTAACAAACTCGAGATCCTTCTATAAAAGGAGAAAAAGAGGGATCCCAAGGTACACAACTCTTCTCTTTCAAATGCTCATCTTCTTTCCTCTATTAAACAAAAAACTAACTTAAGCATCAGAAAGTCTCCACCGGAGCCAACTCCGATCGAGAACTTTTCTTATAGGTACGGCTGCCACCATTCTATTGCCACCGACTCATCGTTGTCATGCAACTCCAACGATCCAAGCTCGAGATGAATTTCTACGTCAACAAGTGGAAACCCTGACAAACTGCTGCCAACGATCAGAGTCAAAATTAGGGTTTAGCGATTGTGGTATGTTCCAATACCCTCTTATATGTCATAAATACATATTATATGATTTAAATTTTAATAAGATGGTCCTAGGGTTTGGATTTGATTTTATGATTTTATAATTTTGCTTTGAAATCCATGCTTCCACCCTGTACACCAAACCCTATAGTGGTATCAGAGCAGGCCTTATTAGGTTAAATCATATCTTGCTATGTTTGTATAATAATGGCATAATTATAAATATGATATGATCATATTTAACTTGTTTAGAATGTTATTTATATAATGAGATCATATTTGTTTAATCATAATTAGATTATGATGTATAAATCATTCTGTAAAGGTTGCCCTAACATAGTGGCATAAGTTTACTATATAATGATGGTTGTCCTAGAATGATTATACATGCTATTATGTTTGTAATATATCATAATTGATATATATTCATGTGTTCAATATGATTTTAAATTAGAATGTGTAAGAAATCTTTTAAAGCCCTTTATAAAAATTATATTAAATTATAGTGCAATTAACCCATAGCAGAATAAGTCTGGATGTCTAATTGATCAATCAGTGTCTAGAAAAGTGATTCATGATTGATAAAGAGAATATGATTTTTAATTGATTTCATTATCTAATTTGGTCGATTTATTGGTGTCTAAGAAAAGCAACAGGGGGACCCCCACCTCTCTCCCACTTACCTGGCTGATTAGATTAATTTAATTCTAGATTGGAGTGCTTAGAGTTGTATTTACTATATTAAGGCCTTCCTTCATGCTAGGTCATTATTATATCATGAATCATATTAGGTTCGTTGTGTAACCACAAGACCTATTATGGGGACTAATGAAATATTAATCTGGTGCATTGAAATGCTTACAGCATTTTGGGTATACTGCTTTGTTGTGTAACCATAAGAGTAATTATATTCTATTTTGACTGTATAGCAATGAAGGGTCCTACTTAACTAAAATATTATAGTTTGTTATGCTAACACAAGGCTATTAATATTTTAGAGGCCCGGGTTATAATGAGAATTGCATGAGATGTAATTGGAAAGAGTTTTCTATCTTTGAACTTATAAAAGGTTTGTTGTACTAACACAAGTTCTTTTATAAGAAATTAGGATCTCAATCCCACTAAGAAAATCAATTAGGGTTTCTCGATTATCATAATAGAGGGTTATGATATTCGATAAAAATAGTAAAAAATATAATTAAATTAAAGTCTTAATTTAATTATGTATGTCATCATGAGTTGTTTGCTTATGTAATGTTCTTTATTAAGCAGATTAAATGGCTTCTTCACTTTTATTGTGTTTAATTTTGGATTCAAATAAATTGACCAAATCCAATTATGTGGATTGGTTGAGAAACCTTAAAATAGTACTCAATCAAGAGAATCTCTTCTATATCCTCGAATCTCCTGATCCTAAGAAATTAGGGGAGGATGCCACAGATGAAGAAAAAGTCGTTTATAAAAAGTGGCAAAATAATTCATTGACTGTCAAATGCATCATACTAGCCTCCATGAGTAATGAGTTACAGAGACAGCATGATGGCATGGATACTCAGTCCATATTGCTCAATTTAAAAGAGCTTTATGGAGAGCAAAGTATGACTACTAAATATTAGATATCTAAGTAGTTATTTCATGTAAGGATGATAGAAGGATCATCCATACAAAATCATGTTTTGATGGTAATTGACCAAATCACTCAATTAAATCAATTAGATTTTGTTATGGATGGAGAGTTGAGTCAAAATTTGATCCTGCAATCACTCCCAAAATTATTTTCTCAGTTTGTTGTGAACTATCATATAAATAAACTAAATACTATCCTGGCGAAGCTGTTAAATATGTTAAAAATAGCAGAGAGCCATATCAAGAAGGATATGGCTCCTCTTCTTCTTGTAGATAGGATCTCTAAGAAAAAAGTAGATAAAAAGAGTTCAAAGAGGAGGCTGAACCCTATAGGTGGCATAAATAAGAGGAAGAAAGAGAAGAAGGCCTCCAATCAAATGACCTATTTTCACTGCGGCAAAGTAGATCATTGGAAGAGGAATTGCAAGGCTTACCTTGCAACTATGAAGCATTGTACAAATATTGCACCAAAAGGTATGTATGAGATACATACAATTTTATCATTAATTTTTTTTATTTCAAACTCTTGGATATTGGATACCGACTGTGATTTTCATATCTACAAATCATTGTCGGGGCTACAGAAAATTAGGAGTTTGAATAAAGATGACTTCGAGCTCTACGGTGCTGGAGGAGAGTCCATCCGAGTAGAAGTTATAGGAACAAATATATTAAAGTTATCTTCTAAAAAGATTTTAGAGCTGATAAATTATTATTATATACATAAGATCATTAGAAATATTGTATCTATATCCTTGTTATTAAAACAAGATTATAGTCTTGATGTAATGAGCAATGATTGCTCGATCAAATATTCTAATGAAATAATTTGTTCTGGCATTCTTAACAATGGCTTGTTGACTCTATGTTTGGATGACAATATTTTTCATGTTGATGAAAATAGAAAATGTAAGAGAGAAGACATTAATAATACTTTACTTTGGCATTGTCGACTTGGTTATATTAGTGAGATCAGGATTAACAAGTTATACAAAGAAAAATTCTTTGAACCTTATGATTATGAATCATTAGGAACTTGTGAATCATGTCTCATGGGTAAAATAACTAAAACTTCATTTAGTGGACATGGAGAAAGGATAAATGAGTTATTAGAATTTATACATTCAGATGTATGTGATCCTATGACAACTTAGGCCAGAGGGGGATACTCTTATTTTATTATATTCACTGATGATTTATCTAGATTTGGATATGTGTATGTTATTAAACACAAATTCGAAGCCTTTGATAAATTTAAAGAGTATCAAAGTATGGTCAAGAAATAAACTAGAAAGAGTATAAAAATCCTTCGATCCAATCAGGGAGGAGAATACTTATCCAGTGAATTTGTAGACTATCTTAAAGTAAATGGTATTCTCTCTGAATGGACCCTTTCTTATATGCCATAATTAAATGGTGTAGTCGAAAGAAGAAATCGTACCTTATTAGTTATGGTACAATCCATGATGTGCTTCATAGAATTATCTATTTTCTTCTGGGGTCATGCCCTGGAGACTGCAGTGAATATCTTGAATAGAGATCTTCTAGTACTCCATATAAGATATGGAGAGGTAAGAAATCTAATCTTAAGTATCTTAAAATATGGAATTATCTGGCATATGTCAAAAAAAAATTTGGACATAAGCTAGATACTAGATCAGACAGATATCTATTTATCAGATATCCTAGAGATAGTATGAAATATCTATTTTACCATTCTACTAAATAAAAGATATTTGTAAGTTAGCATACCACTTTCTTGGATAAAGAATTTATCCTAGAAAGAGGTAGTGGAAGAAATATTGAACTTAATAAAGTTCAAAAAAAATAAATAAATATTTTTAATAAAATAAATACATAAATTTGGAAGAACCAGAATACACAACTTCTATCCATAGGTCTGATAGAGTGCGACATGCACCTATGAGGTATGGATTCATTATTGAGAATAATGAAGCCCAAGTCATTGAGAATGATGAACTTCTGATCTATATGGAAGCTGTCATGAGCAAGGACTCAGACAAATGGCTGGCTATCATGCAATCCAAAATGTACTCAATGTACACTAACAAAGTATGGACTTTGGTGGATGCACCAGAGGGTGTGAATCCTATTGGGTGCAAATGAGTCTTTAAGAAAAAGATTGGAGCAGATGGTCAAGTTGAAACCTATAAAGCTAGATTGATGGCTAAGAATTTCAGACAAAAATAGGAGATTGATTATGATGAAACATTTTCACCTATTACCATGCTTAAATCTATTCAGATTATACTTGCCATAGCAGCATACCATAATTATGAAATCTAGCAAATGGATGTGAAGATCGTCTTCCTTAATGATTTTCTAGAGGAGGAGGTCTACATATCACAGTCAGAAGGATTTATCTCAAAAGAGAGATCAAATCAGATATGCAAGTTTAAAAGATCCATTTATGGATTAAAGAAAGCATCAAAAAGTTGGAACATCTGCTTTGATGTTATAGTCAAAGAGTTTGGCTTCATAAAAAATGTGGATGAACCTTGTGTGTACAAGAAGACTAGTGGAAGTGCCATAGTTTTCTTGGTTCTGTATGTAGATGACATACTCCTCATTGGGAATGATATTTCAATATTGCAATCGATCAAATTATGGCTATTAAATAAGTTTTCCATAAAAGACTTGAAAGAAGAATTCTATATACTTGGAATAAAGATCTATAGAGATAGATCTAAAAGGATGCTAGGCTTATTCTAGTCTAGATACATTGACTTAATACTGAAAAGGTTTAGTATGGATGGGAGTAAAAGAGGTTACTTACCTATGGGTCAAGGCATACATCTCTCAAAGAAGATGTCTCCTAAGATGCCTAAAGAAAGAAATAGAATGAGTTCTATTCCTTATGCTTCGACTGTAGGACCAATAATGTATGCCATATTATGTACCAGATCTGATGTTGCTTATGTCTTAGGTATTGCAAGTAGATTTCAAACTGATCCAGGAGAGGATCATTGGAAAGCTATGAAGAATATTCTTAAGTACTTGAAAAGGACTAAAGATATTTTTCTTATATATAGAGGATCTAATCTTAAACTAAAAGCATATTCTAACTCTAGTTTTTAATTAGATTCAGATGATAGCAAATCCATTTTAGGATATGTCTTTACTCTGAACGGTAGAGCAGTGAGTTGGAAGAGTACCAAGTAGCCAACTGTAGTTAACTCAACCACTGAGGCAGAATATATAGCTGCAAGTGAAGCCATCAAGAAAGCTGTCTGGATGAAGAAGTTCATCACTGAATTGGATATTATTTTTGAAATTAAAAATCTAGTGCCACTTTACTATGATAATACTGGAGCAGTTGCTCAAGCAAAGGAACCAAGGTCTCATCATAAATTCAAGCAGATTCTGAGATACTTTCATCTCGTTCATGAAATTATTGAAAGACAAGATGTCATCATTGAATGAGTAGATAAAAAGAACAACATAGCAGACCCGTTCACTAAGGCTTTATCACAGTAGTAGTTCAATCGCCACCTTGAATGTATAGGATTAAAATATAAGGGCAATTGGCTTTAGTGCAAGTAGGAGATTGAAAGGAATATGCCCTCAAGCTAATCAAAATATGTATTTTAATGGATTGTTCTTTATCTTCCAAACTCATGTAATGATATTTTCAAATAAATAAAGATATTTATTTCATCATATGCTGCATCTTAATTATTTATTTAAGATTATGATGAACCCCATAAATTAGGGCTATAGTTTTAGGATTATGATGAGATCATACCGGTGAGATCTAAAATCTTAAAATCCTAATTTAAATATTCATGGTCAATGGAACACTGAATTAGAGAATAATGTTTCTGGTAAGACTGGCATATCCTATGTATGCTCGATAGAGAGGGTAATTAATCTCACAATCACTTGTGTGCGATACTAATACAAGAATATGGGTGCTCATTAAAGAATGAGTTCACTGAATTGATCCAAGTCAAGAACATCTAATGGAGTCTTATCTACATGTCAATAAATGGTTCTCATAGTGAGAGTTGTGCATGTAGTCCTTAGACCTGACACTACCACAGAATCTTATATATATAAATCCATATTTTAGTTCATACTCATTCATGACTTAGTCATGTACAGGGTGTTCTAGATATGATAGATTATATATGAAGTTTATGAGTAGGTCAATATGGAATCGATCACTCCTGGTAAGAGAAGATCGCATCCTACCTACTTCAATCAAATGATGATTCAAGAAGTCTTTGATCAAAGCATGATGAAAATTAGAAATGGTTTCTAATGTTTCATTAATCGAATCATCATCATAAGATTAAGAAAAATATGAATATGATATTGGTTTGATATATTTTCATATCCAGAGTTATATTCAGGATGTAGGATGATCGAAAGATCTTGTTGCACGGTAACTTTCCATTAAAGGATATTTTTGATATTTCTATCAAAATTCTATATCTTCTAGATAGACATGATACATTGATAGATGTCAATCTTGTCTTGTGGGTTCGATCAAATTAAAAAATTTAATTTGATCATTAATTAGAAAGTATTATAATTGATCGAATCAGGTTAGCTAGTTTTGACCTAAATCGGTTTGGTTGAGTTCTAACCAAATTAGGTCAAATCGCACCTAGACCAACTGTTGGTTAGATGTGGAATCCAATGGATCACACACAAAAAAAATTGATCAAGGGTCTAATTGGATTAGACCATGTTTGCAAGTTGAACATGCTAGCACATGTTGCAAACCCTAGCACCTAGATTCGAATTGGATTCAAATCAGATTCTAATTTAGGCTAATTAGATCCAATTTTGGTCAAATCAATTTTGTCTAATTAATTGGGTTAACCCTTGGCTTGATGACCAAGAGATTGGATGTCATAAAATAGCAACCCATGTGCCAGAGACTCTCTATCTTGGCACATGGGATTTGGTCCATGCGCTAGGGACATGTGGTGCATGGAAGTGTTTTGACGCCATCCACATTCCTTTATTTTAGGTAAGTTTTTGTTACGTAATATGCAGATCTAAGAAGGGGCATAGAAGAGTCCTTCTGTAGATGAAATCCCTTCGTAGATAATCTGGTATTTGGATAAAGCAAGGAACCTTGCCACCCTCCCTTATCTTGGTGCCACTTAGACTCATGAGTCCAAGTGGTTTGGGACTCTACCATGCCCCATATTTCTCCACGCCACTTTCAGATATGGCATCCCACTTTTAGGCCATTGGATGGCCTACATCTCTGATCCAAGCTCTTGTATTATGGTGCCATTTACTTATGCATCATGACTCTTCGTAGAAAAACTATGTAGAATTAGTCTGAAGAGTCCTACTTTAAGGCACCTCTTGGACTAAGCCTACGTAATTTTAAATGGTGCAAAATTTAGATAGACGTAAGATATGGTGATGGAGCATGAGATGTTGATGTGGAAAGGGCGTGAGAAATTAAGATGGCACCCCTATGTACATTATAAATAGGGGTGCGCATCGAGAGTCCAAGGCATCAGAAACTCCTCCCTTCTTTCTTACAATAGATTCTCTTGTTTAATTTTCTTTATTTCTTTTCTCTTGTCTAGATAAAGTTCTAATTTAAGGATAAGAAGTCTTCCAATAAGACAGAGATTAGGAATAAAAATTAAGAAGACAAGGATCAAGAACGGAAGGCAAGGAAAGGCTAGGAGGGTGACATTAAAGGCTAAGAAAGATTATGCTCAAATAATTAAAGTTCTTGTCATAAAAATTTTAATTAAATTAATCAGAGATGCTGGTGTCTTGATCAAGTTTTCATGTGGATCAACATTGGAGGATGAACATGTGGGCACCTGATGGAAACCCTGACGAACTACTGCCGACGATTAGAGTCAAAATTAGGATTTAGCGATTAAGGTATATTCCAATACCCTCTTATATGTCATAAATACATATTATATGATTTAAATTCTAATAAGATGGTCCTAAGATTTAGATTTGATTTTATGATTTCATAATTTTGCTTTGAAATCCATGCTTCCATCCTATACACCGAATCCTACATTATAGGCATAGTTCTGGTACTGAGGTCTATTTTGATAATTTTGGACATGTGGGATTTGGGTCTGAGCTTGAGTCTATTGTGGTTTCTAAGAGAAATTAGGATGGTTTTTCCAATCAGGATTATATGAATTTGATAAAAGGTCATTAATCAGCTTGGAGTAGCCTTGAGCAGTTTGGATTTATGCTTGAATGAAAGGTAAAAATTATGCAGCCATGGGACATTCACTTACATGATGGGCTGGACTGGCATAGATAGAAAATTTTTTTGATAATTAGAGAATGATGTGAATTGTGCAGGAGATTGTTGACCTAGGATTAGGAATTGATCTAATTTCTAGATAAAAAGATTGACTTTATCTAATTTTTGAGCTATCAGGTTCAAATTAGTCTTAGAATTAGATTGTAGGTCATAAATCTCTGTCCGCTTTTGGTAGAAAGATAATGAAACATGGTTGATCGAATTTTCACTCAAGATTTTAAACAAGGCATAAGCTTCATCCTCAATTTTGTTCATGAATGCACCTCCACAAGATGCATCTACCATCTATTTGTATTGTTCTCCTAAACCCTCATAGAAAGCTTAAACTATTTGCCACTTAAATAGACCATGTATGGGCATTTTCTAAGAAGTTCCTTAAGTCTCTCCCATGACTCATGAATTTGTTTCTCTGGAAGCTGAGCAAATCCAGTGATGGCTCATCTCATAGTATTGGTTCAGCCTATGGGATAAAATTTATTAAAGAATCCATATTGTAATTCTGTCCAAGTTTTGATTTATCTCCCTATTATGCCAAGCCAGTACTTGGCTTTGTCTTTTAAAAAAAAAGAAATAAAATTAATCTAAGGGCTTCATCAGCTAAATTTTGTATTTTTATCATAGAGCAGATTTCTAAAATATCATCTAGATGCTTATAGGGATCTTCATTAGTGTTCCTATAAAAGGATGGAAGCATCTGGATTGTGGTCGACTTGATTTTATAATGGATAGCATGAATATTAGATAATTAAATATAAGTCGATGGGTTATAGGTAGAAGGAATAAAATATTCCTTCATCTGCCTAGGTAGTTCTCTAAGATTTTCAGCCATTTAGTTATCAGGTTTAATATGTATCAGTCATTTAATTTTATGATTAGGTTTGACTAGATCAATAAAAAGCAAGAGCAACCCTAACGTGTGATTTAGGATTTTTTTTATTTTTTAATTTTTTAACTTTTTTAATTTATTATTTTTTAAATTTTTTTAAATTTTTTATTATATTTTTATTTTTATTTTTTTAGAATTTTTTTAAGATTTTTTTAATTTTTTTAGAATTTTATTTATTTATTATTATTTAATATTATTATAATTTTTTTATTATTTTATTATGACTTTATAATTTTATTATTATTTTATTTATTATTTTATTTTTTAGTATTTTTATTATTTTTTATTATTTTACTATTTTATTATTAATTTTTTATTTTTAATTTATTTTATTTTATTTTTGGAAGAGAAGAGGAGAAAAAGAGAAGAAAGAGAGAAAAGTTCTAAAGAAAAGATCCTAAGAAGTTCTAGAGCTAAAAAGAGAAAGAGAAATTAGTTTAGTTTAGGTTTGATGTTTAGTTAACAATCAAGTTAGGCAATCAATCCTGACTAAGGATTGTTCTAGATCTAGACAGCTCCTAACTATCAAAATCTCCTTCAAGCCCTCCAAGTGTAAAATCAATCAATCAACTGGCTAGATAAGTATAAGGTTGGTGGAAGTCCCCTCGTTACTTAACAGGCCCTAATCATTTTAAGAAAACAAAAAACTGATATTGGGTAGAAGTGATTGAAGGAGGCCTAGGCATCGTTCTTGAGGATCAACGGGATTAAGGGCTCTTTGGTTTTTATTAAATTACAAAAATTCCCTTGAAGTTTCCATTTATTATACTTATATTCACTAGTTTGTAAAATCTATACTTACATCCATGTTTATTAACAGTATCAATCCAATCATTTATATAATATAAAAAGATGAAAGTATCCCAAGGTCTCTATAATTTTTAAATCTTTTTAATGATGCTTCTCTCTCAAACTCCAAAATAATGCTGACCTTAAAAGCCCATCATCCTCTTCCACGTCAAGCTCAAATCCATTTTTGATCTACCACTGCCCTTTGCCGCCTACTCTCTACCACCCTCTGCTTCCATGACTATCCATCCTTACCCTCTCACACCAAGTCCTTCATTGACATGTAGGCCAAAAGTCCACCACTAGCTGAGGTGAAACATCTCCTCCCACTCCCTAGCCCATGGACATCAAGAAGGCTATGAAGAAGGAAAGGTGAAGAATTGCTCGAGTTCCCACTCCTCTCCTCTCTCCTATTATGGCTATGCTCACCTCTCTGAGTTCCTCCTCGACCTAGCCAAGAGTTGCTCCTCGCAGCCACCACCGATGTCGGTGGTGGCATCTCCTGCTTCCACATCCATTCTGTTCTCAACTACTTCAACACCACCTCCGATGCCTCTGTTGCATCCACCACCTCTTATTGAAATTAGCTCATGCTCGCCTTGATAAATAATGAGGGAGGTGGAGGGAGTGGAGGAAGAGCTGACAGAGCATCTTGATAAGCATAAGGAGCATGTCTATTTGGCTAGAAAATAGGTGATTCCCATTCTAATTGTTTGGCTAGAGGGAGTCTCATTTTGATTTCGACTTTGAGGTGGAATGAAAATGGCCCAACCTCTCTAAAATTCTAAACCAACTCTTTCCTAAGGATTCAAATCTCCATTCTGATTATCTTTGCAGGGTTTCTAACTCTATTTTTGAAACTTTTTCAAAAATTAATGCAGCAAAAATTTAAAATTAATCTAATTAATTTCAAAAGCTAATGATCGTATCATTAAAAACCCTACAACAATAATCTAAATATGATATATATGCATCAAAAATATGAAAACATAATTACCAGCAGTAAAATAATTTTTACTACTCTACGTGTTCAGAATATGATACCTTATGCGGATAGCCGAACACCATAATTTGATCACTATCGGTGAGCTTCTCTCATCACGACATAGCCACACAAGTCATCTAGCCTCCATGGATCGTCCACACAAGGCCCTGGTCTCGATCGGCTTCTTCCGACTGCTAGCTCGATGTCGGATGCTTTGACGATTGATCTTGATCAAACACCTTCGATCTCCCTGCATGGGCTCTTTGGATGCTTTGGATCTCCAGTAGAAGTAAGAGAGAGGTAGAGAAGGCTCTCCTAAAAATTTCATGGGCTTATGATACTTGAAGCTCACAAAATCCCTTCCTGAAACCTAGGTCGGAACCCTAGGGCTGCACTCACCAAACCCTACGACTTGCATTCTGTTTGGACTTTTTCCCTCAGATGTTTTGAACTTTCTCATGCAGAAGGATAGGCTCATACATCTGGGTTTCTCTCACTAGGAATCTATGCATGCCTTATTGAGAAACGCAATTTAAAATGCTCATTTTTGTATTCAGAATGCGTGGAGGGATGAGATCAAGTTGGTTGTCGACTCAAATTCAAACATAATTTGAGTTCAAACCAAAACCAATTTGAATCCACAAGGGGCGAGAGAAATTCATGGCATGCACCCTCTCTATGTGTAGAATTCTTCATGAGAAACATTTTCTCATAGAATTTCAAATGGGCTCAAGAAACCATGTAGGATGGATGAGGATTAGCTGGTTATTCATTTGAATTAAAATCCCATTTGAATTCAAACAATAACCAATTAGATCTTATCCATAATGGGGGAGAAAGGGGAGGGCGTGAGGTCCTTTATGCGAGGAGAAATTTAATGAGAATCTCATTCTCATGGAAATTGGGAAAGGCACAAGTGCAGGGTGATGTGGCATAGAAGACTAGTCAAAGTAGTCTTAATAAATCTTATCCAATTAAGACCAACCCAAACCAATTTGATTAGGCCTAAGTAGACCAGATTAAACCCAACTTATTTAAGCTTAATTAAGCTTAGTTAAATTCTAATTAAATCATAAATTAATTAAGCCCAACTCCTGATCAAATCAAGGACTAAACCTCCTTAGCGATTAGATCATCATATAATCTAATCGGATAAAATCCAATTGAATCCAATTTAATTGAACTTGAATTAAAATTCATTACTCAATCAAATTAAGTTAATTAGTAATTAAATTACTAATTAAACTTCTCATAAATATAGAGTTCAAATCCAGTGAGTATCCGGATAATAGAGTCCTATCGATATGAAACTCTTGATAGAAGAGTTCCAAATCAGTGAAACTCTTGACCCCGGTATCCCAAATGAGTGAAACTTATGATCATAGAGTTTCAGACTAGTAGGACTCTCGATCATAGAGTTTCAGACAAGCAAAACTCAGGGTTTCAATGTAGTAAGACTCTCGGTCGATGAGTCCCAATCTAGTAGGACTCTTGACTATGGAGTCTCAGTCCAGTGGAATTCTTCATCAGCCATCAGATCTAATAGAAATCTTTAATGTGTGTGATCCCATAGGTTCAAACCTAAGTTGATAGCACAGAAATCAATTTTCATACAAATCAAAGTGATAATCTAGCAATGGTATCCGATATCCAGATAGGTTGAATAGTCACAATCACAATATTTAGAACCTACGCGAATATGGTAACTGCATAATTCATACCTTTAACCTTTGTGTTAAGGATGACTCAGAGTTAAACTACCAATCCTAAAAAATATATCCATATCATGTCTTAATACAATCAATCCTATGACTCCTCACTAGGACTACCCTGACCAAGACTTTGCTAAATTGAAACACAATTGAACACAGCTCCTGAACCCGAAGTAGTCAATCCCATCTTGATTCACACACCAACTCCTCAAATACTTGACTGTGCTTAGAAACCTTCCATCACTGAATTAAAAATTTAGGTAGTCCAGCACCAAAGCACAGTGTGTTGCTTAGAAGTCACCATGATGATCTCAGGTCAGAGAAACACTTATACCCATATTTTATTGGTGTAATTCTTGATAGCAAAAAGCTCTGGAGTTGGTCATGTTCAGTACAGATGTACCCCTACATCTCACCTGCATGCCATACCAGTGTCTTTACACTCCTAGGTTAAGAGGATAACCAATCCATGTGGCAGACAACGACCTATACTTGATAAATATTGTCGTCCTTAATAATAACGTATCATTTAATCATGAACAGATTTAAGGATTAAATGATAAATCCTCCTTTATCGATTCTAAATAATCCTAAGAACTTTATCATAGAAGAGTTCATTAAAGAAAGATGCACAAGAGTGATGAAAAAGCTAGAATAATAATTTTATTCATTGATAATTCAAGTATAATTACAACTAGCTCAACCATCTATAATTTAGATGATTGGCTTTAAGATACAATACCCAACAACTCTCACTTGGACAAAAGCCATTCAAAATAGTATCGAATACCCAACTTTCATTTATGATTATAGAAATCTTTAATCCGAAGGCTTTAGTTAATGGATCGGCTATGTTCTTCCTTCCATTGATCTTTTGAAGCTCGACCTCATCTCATTCTACGATCTTTTATACAATGTGGTAGCGATGCAGAATATGCTTTATGCACTAATGTGCCTTTGGCTCCTTCGCTTGAGCTATAGCTCTAGTGCTATCACAATAAAGCTGAACCAGACCATCCAAGGAGGGTGCCACTTTCAGCTTGTTGACGAACTTTCATAGCTACATAGCTTTCTTCGTAGCATTGGATGCCGTGACATACTCTACCTCGCATATAGAATCGACCATAGTATGCTGCATGAAACTCTTCCAGCAGACCACTCCACCATTCAAGGTAAATATATAACCTGACATACTCTGACTGTTATCGTGATCTAACTAAAAATTAAAATCAGTGTATCCCATAAGTTTCAAGTCAGCATCTCCATAAATGAGCCACTAGTCCGTAGTATTTCTCAAATACTTTAGGATTGTCTTTACAATCTTTCAGTGATTCTTATTTGAATCAGACTGGTACTTACTCACTATCTCTAGTAAGTATGCTACATCCAATCTCGTATACGTCACGACGTATATGATAGAATCCACTAGCGAAGTATATGGTATTCTACTATATGCTCTCTCTCTTAAGGAGCTGTCGGATAATTTTTCTTTAAGAGAGTAATTTCATGACCTAGCAGAAGATAGCTTTTTTTGAAATTCACTATCCTGGACCTCTTTAGCACAATATCGATGTACGTAGATTGGGATAATCCAAGCAAACTTTATGATCTATCTCTACAGATCTTCATCCCTAGGATGTAGGAAACTTCTTTCAAGTCCTCTATGAAGAATTGATACGATAGCCAAACCTTTATGTCCTATAGTGTAGAGATGTCATTCCCAATTAAGAGAATATCATCCACATACAATACAAAAAATACTACTACAGAACTATTAGCCCATTTATATACACAGGGTTCCTCTCTATTCTTAATGAAGCCATACGTTCTGATTATCTTATCAAAATGCATGTTCCAACTCTGAGATGCCTGCTTCAATCCATAAATGAATCTCTAAAGCTTCCACATCTTGGACTCGTCTGTGGATGTAAATCCCTCAAGCTGTATCATATATACCTGTTTATTCAGCTCTCTATTTAGGAAAGCTGTCTTCACATTAATTTGCCAGATCTCATAATCCAAGTATGCTACTATCGCAAGCATAATCTGAATGGACTTGAGCATTGCCATCAGAAAAAATGTCTCATCATAGTCAATAGCATAATACTGATGATATTTCTTAGCAACCAGATGGGCTTTATAGGTCTCCACCTTCCTGTTTGTGTCCTTTTTTCTTTTGAAAATTTACTTACACCCAATGGGTTTTATCCCTTCAAGTGGATCAACCAGTATCCATACACTATTAACCTTCATGGATTTCATTTCAAACTTTATGGCTTTTAGCCACTTATCAGAGTTAGACCTCTGCATGGCATCCATGTAGGTGATCGAATCCTCATCATTCTCAATCAGTTCAACAGGATCACCATCTCGAATCAAGAAACTATAGTATTTGTCTGATTAATGCGACACTCTACCAGACCTTCTCAAGGGTGCCTTTACAACGGGATCTAGATTTGAACTTATCAAATCTAATTCTGTAGGTTCACTAGAATATATCAATTCTTCGATCAGTCAAACTTCACCAAGTTCAATATTAGAGACAGCAATTTCTTCCATAAGAAACTTCTTTTCCAAAAAGACTGTCATATTACTGATGAACATTTTTTGTACTTCAGCAAGGTAGAAGTAATAACCCCTAGTTTTCTTAGGGTACTCTATAAATAAGCATTTATTAGACCTAGGTTCAAGCTTTTCTGCTTGCAAATGTTTGACATAAGTCAGACATCCCCAAACCCTAAGGTAAGAGAGTGTCAGTCTACGTCCAGTCCATATCTCATATGGAGTCTTTGCAATAAACTTGCTTAGAACATTATTCAAAATATAACAAGCAGTCTCAAGTGCATAGCCCTAAAAAAAAATTGGCAGACTCAAACCCCATCATGGATGGAACCATGTCCAACAGGATTCGATTCCTTCTTTCAGATACATCATTATACTGTGGTGTTCCAGAAGGGATCCATTATGAGAGAATTTTATTCTCTCCTAAATATGTCAAAAACTCATTAGAAAGATATTCACCTCCTCGATCCAATCAAAGAATTTTAATATTTTTTTTAAGTTATTTTTCTATCTGATTATAATATTATTTGAATATTTTAAATAAATCAGATTTACTCTTCATAAGATAGATGTACCCATATCTAGATAGATCATTAATAAATGTAATGAAGTAGCAGTACCCACTTCTAGCATATGTGTTTATAGGTCCACATACATCAGTATATACTAGACCAAGAACATTAGTGGCCCGTTCACTCTTTCTAGTAGAAGATGATTTGGTCATCTTACTAAGTAGGCAGGACTCACAGATAGTCAATGATTCACAATCACCGATGTCAAGGATGCACTTCTAGACTAACCTATTAATCCTATGTTTATTTATATGATAGAGCCGATAGTGCCAAAGATAGGCATCGATGACATTATCCAGTTTCGGATGTTTATTTAACATGTACATTACACTAACATGCTGTAATAAAACATAAACATCATTTCTTAATTTTTCTTACATTATTGTAATATCATTTATAATGATATCATAATAAAAAAATTTTATTAATAAACTATAACCATCTTGGGCCAAAAGTTCAATACATATTATGTTCATCATAAAGGATGAACAATAGTAACAGTCACTTAAAATGATATTATTAATTTTGAAAACAAGCTCAAGAGTTTTCAATGCTAAAATTGGAACATTCCTTCCATCCCAAACATTAAAGAATCTATCATTGTTCTTAAATTTTCTATCAATTTGGAGTCCATGCAATGAATTACATATATGAACTGGACTTTCAGTATCTAATACCCAGATAGAAGTATCACAAATAGAAAAATTGCAAGGTGTTATCATATAACAACCTTTTCAGCAATTACTTACTGATTTCTCCTATTCGGTCTATTCAAGTCAAGAGAATAATTCCTCTTTGGTCTACCTTATTAGGATCAACACTAGACTTCTTGAAAATAGGTCCTATAAGCTTGTCACTGTCTAACGGTGAATGGAGTAGACTTATACTAGCCATGATATATTGAAAGGAAAACACAAGACCAAATAAGTACTTGAATTAATTAATCCTAAAGACTTGAACTTTAGTCTAAAGATTCTTCTACTATTTTTAACGAATTAGTAGCCTCTACCTCCAATTCGAGAAATTAGACTAACTCCTTAGTGGATACTAGAATCCACAGACTACAAACGGGCCCAAGAAAAACTCTTGCCAACCCATGTGCATCTACATGTAGGTTCACAATCAATTATTCCTTCAAATAATTTTTAGTATTTTGATTTTACTCTAGAAGCCAATTTAGTAGGCTATAGCCTCTACTGAAAAGGTCTGGTTAGGTCCAATCATTAACATGATTGAATTCTGTGCATTAAACGAACAAAGATCAGGACTGAGGAAAGCTCTGGCCAACTTGATCGTTGTTCAGAGAGTGCAACCTAATCATCATTTGATGGACAATAATTCCAACATCCAGATGAACATCAGGTGTAACGCACCTCCAATGTCCATCTAGAAAGTTAGACCCATTGGCATCCACCTTAATGGAAGGCTATGACTTAGTTATCCCCATAACTTTATCATTTTTAAGAACCTAATAATTTAAAAGATTTAGGTTATATCTGATTTAAAGATAAAAAAGATACGGACCAAATTACTCCCATTGACTTCACCAAGTCAAATCCTCCCACTGACTTCACTAAGTCAATAGGTGAGAATTAGGATTAATTTTGGTCCATGGGCACTTAATTTAGTCTTGCTGATTAAAATCAGTCAAATTGATTCCTAGTTGACATTGGTCAGCTCGAATCACCAAATGATTTAATCAAATTCTAATCGACCATGTTGGCCAAATAAGTAAGATCAGTGGAAGGGATATGCCATTAACTCGTCAGAGATCGAATCAATGTAAGTAGCTCTTAATTAAAAACTACTAGTCTAGACTACCAAACTTACCTTAGACACCAATCTGTTAATTAGATTCAATCTGATCGACCTAATAATTTTAGGCTCGACCATTTAGCCATGAATCAAATCTATTTTGGTCCTTGTTAAAGACATAGACTTGTCCAACTACAACTATTGAAGTTGAATCTAGAGTATCCTTGACCTAATCTAATTCAACGTTTGGTTAGATTTGATCAATTACTCTAATTTAGTCCATTCTTTAATCTAACCTTAGGTCTAACCCAATTAATGGACCTAATTCATCTAACCCAATAACCCACATATTATGCACATAACTTAAAATCTTTAATTCATAATTCTATATCCTAATTCATAATCCTTAATTTTTAATTAAGTTTTGGACTGATGGGTTAGGATTTGGCATTTTTAGAATATTTTTTAAAATTTTGAAAAGTTCATTTACAATCTAGCATTGTTCTCTATTGGGGATAAACCCCACTCCTACCGAAGTCTAGTTTGATGCTTAGCCTAATGTAACTGGTAATCATAAAAGAGCTTCAATCGAAAATTTTTTCTTCAGTGATAGAACTCCTTCCGAACTCCTTCAGCAGTCGAACTCTTCCAGCGGTCGAACCTCTCTCGAACTCCTTCAGCAGCCGAACTCTTCCGATGACCAAATTTCTTCCGAACTCTTCCAGCGGTCGAATCCCTTTCAAACTCCTCCAACGGTCGAACTCCTTCCGAGCTTCTCCTTCAGTCGGATTCCTCCAGCAACCAAATTTCTTCCAGGCTTCTTCTTCGGTCAGATTCCTCCAGCAATCAAACTCCTTTCAGGCTTATCCTTCAGTCGGATTCCTTTACTTCGTTGGATTCCTCCAGGAGCTGAACTCCTTCTGAACTTCTTCTTCAGTCGGATTTCATCAAGAGCCGAACTCCTTTCGAACTTCTCCTTCAGTCAGATTCTTTCAGTCGAATTCCTCCACTTTAGTTGGATTCCTCCAAAAGTCGAACTCCTTTCAAACTTCTTCTTCAATCGGATTCCTCCACTTTAGTCGAATTTTTTTGAAAGCCGAACTCCTTCCGAACTTCTTCTTTAATCAAATTCCTCCAACAGCCAAACTTCTTTCAAACTTCTCCTTCAGTTGAATTCCTCCAGCAGTCAAATTTCTCTAGCAGCCAAACTTCTTTCAAACTTTTTCTTCAGTCAAATTTCTTCAGCAGTCAAACTCCTTCCGAACTTCTCCTTCAGTCGGATTCCTCCAGAAAATGAACTCCTTCTGAACTTCTCCTTCAGTCGAACTTCTTCACCAGTCAGACTTCTTTTGAACTTCTCCATCAGTTGAACTCCATCCAAATTCCTCCAATGGATTACTTTCAAATTTCAAATAGTATTCCTCTCGAATGATCTCCTCTAGCCGTATTCCCTTTAGGAGTCCAAACTTCTTTGAAATTGACATATATCAAAGGTGAAGTTGTATTCCTTTTAGGAATCCAAACTTCTCTAGAATTGACATATGTCAAAGCTCTTCACCAACCAACATCTACTTCCTCCGAACTTCGACTATTAAAACTCAACGAACGAGCATATCACAACAATGAATACCTCTCTCCGTAACAAACTCCACGTGGCCCCGAGCGATCCACTATCGGATGGTTATGACTATCATTATCAGTCTGCTATAGGCAATCCCACTACCGAATGATTACAGCTATCATTATCAGTCTGCTATGGGTGACACCTCTCTCCATAATAAATTTTATGTGGTCCCGAGCGGCCCACTACCTGACAATTATGGGTATCACTATCAGTCTGTTACAGGCTCTGTCTATAAAAAGAGATCCTCTAGATATATTTTCTTTAAGCTTTCTTCTTCTTCCAAAAACTTTACTGAATTTTTGCCTGAGCACTCCATTTTTATTGGCCAAAAGAGCTGACTTGATCGTCGGAGGATCCTATCGGAGCCACCATCACCAACTCCGGATGGGACTTTATTTTGCAGGTCACTGATGGTGACCTCTTCTTTCTCAATTTCAGCTCGATCTAACGTCAACCAGATTCTGAACTAACAGAATTAGCGCTAGAGGAAGGACCTCTATTTCTAAGGTATTCTTGTTCTTAAAGGAGTGCTCAGTCGATCCTATGGATCTTCTTCTTTAAGGTTCATCTCCATCCTCTTCCTCAATCCCAAGAAATGCCTCCAAAGAAGGTGACTATCCAGAGATCTACTGCTTCTCCCACTAGATCTGAGCCAGATTTATCCATTCCTACTCCATCATCGATGCTTTAACGATCATGATAGATCCGAAGCAGTTTAACCTATGGATGCATTGGATTCAAGGCCTTACTAAAATGGTGCAGACCATGCGGCAACCCCTGACGGTGGTTCCGCTAGAAAACCACCATCAGAATGTCAAAAATCGATCCCAAGGAGGAGCACTTAGGCTAACATATCCATTGCCCCTGAAAGGAAAAATAAAGAGCAGAGGATCCTTGTTCAGATCATGATTCTTCTTTAAAAGAGACCTTCCCCATCTACAGCTAGAAGCCTTCCAAGATCTGTGATCGAGATGACATCCTCGATCAGAAACTACGGAAGATGGACCGATGGATTAAGAAACTCCACCATGTCACCCCGGCTCACCATGATGATGTCCGCACCGATCCTCCTTTCTCTCTTCGAATTATGCAAGAGCCCATTCTATCGAACTTTAAGCTTTCCCAATTTGAAAGCTATGATGGAACCGTTGATCCGATCGATCACCTAGAGGCCTTTCGAACCATGATGCTGCTCCATGACGCACCAGACGCCATCTCATGTCGAGCTTTCTCATCTATCTTAAAGGAAGCAATAAGAAATTGGTACTCGATGTTGAAGTCGGGTACGATCTTCGTCTTTGATCAAATGAGCCATCAATTTATGGATCATTTTGTTAGCAATCGGCATCCCCATCAAGGTTTGGATTCTCTGATGAATATTAAGCAGAAGGAGGAGAAATCTATCCGAACTTATGTCATCTGATTTAATACTGCTGCATTGAAGGTTCGAAATCTGGACCAGTCTGTTGCAATGGCCGCACTCAAGAGCGGCCTTTAGAAGAATGATTTATTATTCTCCCTAGAGAAGAAGTACCCTAAAAACTTTACTAATCTGCTAGCTCAGGCTGAAGGATATGTTCGAACGGAAGAAGCCTTCAAGTTGAAGGATGAGAAAGTCATAGGAGATTGGCAGATGGGCGAGTCTAATAAACCCACGACTGATGGAGGGCCAAATGAAGTTCGACCATGCTCACAAACTTTCCTCAAGCTCAAGCGAGCCCGAACTCCTCCTCGAGCTCGTCGTCAAAGAAGCCTCGACGGAAAGGCACGATGAAATTCTCCCTCTAGAAGGTTTCATAACTGTGCCCCACTCAATGTTCCAAAAATGCAAGTATTGATGGAGATCAAGGAGCAACTACCGAGGCCTAAAAGGATGCGCACTCACCCTGACAAGCACAATCCTAGCAAATACTATCTCTAGACCACAGCCACGATACTAAATAATGCATTTAGCTCCAAGACGAGATCGAGGAGCTCATCAAGAGAGGCCGACTGGGTCGATTCCTCAAACATCGATCTAAAGCAAGAGAATATTGGCCAAGGGCACTGCCGCAGCCAGAACCACCAAGGAGGAAGGAACAACAAGGAGATCAACTATCTTTCGGCAACATCAATACTATCTCTAGGAGACTTAATGCTTTGGCGAGCCATCGTCTCTCAGCCTCAGAGCTAGAAAAATCTTAACCCAAATTAGGAAGGCCTGTATAAAATAGAGGAGGTTGTTCGGTCCGAAGCTTATCACCTGAAGGAGCTCGGAGGAACAATGCTCCCACGACATTGAAATTCAAAAAATCTGAAAATGTACTATCAGTAATTTTTCTTCAATAAAACTCCTCCATCTCAACATTATTATTTCTTGGTACAAAAACTATGTGACAACAGGAAAGCAATCAAAAATGGCCATATTAGGAACAAAAGGAGAACCTTATCCTAACATGAGCAAGTCGAAGACCTCCGATTATTTAAGACAAGAGGAAGGGAGAGGCCTATTCAACGGTCGATCTATACCCCTAGTGCCATGTTAGGAACAAGAGAAAAATCTCATCCTAACATGAGTAAGTCAAAGATCTTCGATTATTTAAGACAACAGGAGGAGAAAGGTCCATTCAATGGTCCATTTGTGCCTCTATTGCCATGATAGAGATAGGAGGAGAACCTTATCCTAACATGAGCAAGTCGAAGACCTTCGGTTATTTAAGATAAAAGAAGGAGAGAGGCTCATTCAACAGCCTATTTGCGCCCCTATTGCCATGATAGGGACAGGAGGAGAACCTCGCCTTAACATGAGCAAGTCGAAGGCCTCGTTCATTTTAGACGAGATGAGAGAAGAGGTCCTGACAACAGTCCTAATATGCCCCTACAGTCCGTTAAGAATAGGAGGAGAACCTCATTCTAACATGAGAAAAGTTGAAGGCCTCGTTCATTTTAGATGAGATGAGAAGAGAGGCCCCGATGGGAGGAGAATCTCATCCTAACGTGAGCAAAGTCGAAGGCCTCGTTCATTTTAGATGAGGTGAGAAGAGAGGCCCCGACAAGAGGAGAACCTTATCCTAATGTGAGCAAAATCAAAGGCCTCATTCATTTTGATGAGGTGAGAAGAGAGGCCCCGATAATGGCCCTTATATGCCCCTACAGCCCGTTAGGAATAGGAGGAGAACATCGTCCTAACGTGAATAAAGTCGAAGGCCTCATTCATTTTAGATGAGGTGAGAAGAGAGGCCCCGACTCAGCTGGAGATAAGATCTCCGCGAGCTTCAACCTTAACAGAAGATAAGATCTTCTTCAACCTCAACTGAAGATAAGATCTCCCCCGAGCTTCAACCTCAGCAGAAAATAAGATCTCCTTCAACCTCGGCTGGAGATAAGATCTTTCTCAAACTTTAACTTCAAAAGAAGATAAGATCTCTCTCAACCTCAACAGGAGATAAGATCTCTTTCAAGCTTTAACTTTAATCGAAGATAAGATCTCCCCCGAGCTTCAACTTCAAAAGAAGATAAGATCTCTCAATAGAAGATAAGATCTCTTCCGAGCTTCAACTTCAATCGAAGATAAGATCTTCCTCAAGCTTCAACTTTAAAAGAAGATAAGATCTCTATCAACCTCAATAGGAGATAAGATCTTCTCCGAGCTTCAACTTCAATCGAAGATAAGATCTCTCCCGAGCTTTAACTTCAATAGAAGATAAGATCTCCCCCGAGCTTCAACCTCAATGGTTGCAGAGCCCAAAAAAGAACTTCGATGGTCATCTTTTTTATACTTTCTTCCTTCAAATTTTGAACTCGGGATTGAAGGGACTAGTGTTGGGGATAAATCCCGCTCCTATCGAAGTCCAATCTGATGCTTAGCCTAATGTAATTGATAATCACGAAAGAGCTTCGATCAAAAATTCTTCCTCTAGCGGTCGAACTCCTTCAGCAGTCAAATTCCTCCAGCGGTCGAACTCCTCTCAAACTCCTTCAGCAGTCGAACTCCTCTAGTGGCCAAACTTCTTCCGAACTCCTGCAGTAGTCGAACTCATCCAACAGCTGAATCCCTTCTGGACTCCTTCAACGATCGAACTCCTCTAACAGTCGAACCCCTCCCGAACTCCTCCAGTGGTAGAACTCCTCTAATGATCGAACCCCTTCTAGACTCCTCCAACGGTCGAAATCCTTCTGAGCATCTCCTTCAATCGAATTTCTTCAATAGCCAAACTCCTTTCAAACTTTTCTTTAGTTAGATTCCTCCACTTTAGTCGAATTCCTCCAGGAGTCAAACTCCTTTCGGACTTCTCCTTCAGTCGGATTCCTCTACGAGCCAAATTTCTTTCGAACTTCTCCTTCGTCAGATTTCATCAAGAGCCGAACTTCTTCTGGACTTCTCCTTCAGCCAGATTCTCCCAAGAGCCAAACTTCTTTTAGACTTCTCCTTCAATCAAATTTTTTCACTTCAGTCGGATTCCTCCAGGAGCCAAACTCCTTTCAAACTTCTTCAGTCAAATTTCTCCAGCAGTCGAACTCCTTCCAAACTTCTCCTTCAGTCGAATTTCTCCAATAGTCGAATTTCTTTCAAACTTCTTCTTCAGTCAAATTCCTCTAGCAGCCAAACTTCTTCTGAATTTTTTCTTCAGTCGAATTCCTTCAGGAGCCGAACTCCTTCCGAACTTCTTCTTCGATCGAACTTCTCCATCAGTCAAACTCCTTCTGAACTTCTCCATCAGTCGAACTCCAAGATTCTTCTAGCGGATTACTTTCAGATTTTAAGTAGTATTTCTTTCGAATGATCTCCTCTAGCCGTATTTCCTTTAGGAGTCCGAACTCCTCTGGAATTAACATATATCAAAGGTGAAGCCGTATTCTCTTTAGGGTCCGAACTCCTTTGAAATTGACATATATCAAAGCTCTTTACCAACTAATGTCTACTTTCTTCAAACTTTGACTATTAAATCTCAACAAATGGTACATCATGACAACGAGCACCTCTCTCCATAACAAACTCCACGTGACCCCGAGCGATCCACTATCGAACGGTTATGACTATCATTATTAGTCTGCTATAGGCGACCCCACTATCGAACGGTTACGACTGCCATTATCAGTCTGCTATGGATGATACCTCTCTCCATAATAAATTTTATATGGTTCCGAGTGGCCCACTATCGAACGGTTATGACTGTCACTATCAATATGTTACAAGCTCCGTCTATAAAAAGGAACCCTCTAGATATATTTTCTCTAAGCTCTCTTCTTCTTTTGAAAATTTTACTAAATTATTGTCTGAGCTCTCCATTTTTGTTGGCCAGAAGAGCTGACTTGATCGTCGAAGGATCCTATCGGAGCCACCACCACTGACTCCGAACGAAATTTTATTTTGCAGATCACCGACGATGATCTCTTCTTTCTCAACTCCAGCTCGATCTGACGTCAATCAAATTCTGCACCAACATTCTCCAAATGGACCGACTCATTTCATAAATAGCTACTAGTTGTAGATTTTAATCTAAATCTATGTACAATACATAAAATTCATGAATCATTTTAGATTTCATCTAAATATATATACATGATTAAAATTTAGATTAAACTAATTTTTAAAAAATTTCTTTCACTATTTATCTTCATGAATGAGTTTACGATGGCACTCCTACCACCACAAGAGATCCCCATCAAATGAAAGGAGATGATCTTTAAACCATACTTATCCCTTCTAATCAGATGGCTTGGTGGCTCATTCAAGCTCGATTACTAGGCTACTCGAATGTATTACATATCTAATATGCAAATATTCAAATTATTAAAGCATATAAATCACATTTAACAACCCTTTGCTCTGATACCACTGTTGGAATATTTGCAAGATTTCTAGCTCTATTTTTGAAACTTTTCAAAAATTAAAGCAATAAAAATTTAAAATTAATCTAATTAATTTCAAAAGCTAATGATCATATCATTAAAAACTTTACAACAAGGATCTAAATGTGATATATATGCATTTAAAATCTAAAAACTAAATTACTAGTAGTAAAATAATTTTTACTATTTTACATATTCAAAATATGATACCTTGTACGAGTAGCCGAACACCATAATTTGATCACTACTAGTGAGGTCCTTTCATCATGATGCAGCACATAAGTCATCTGGCCTCCATGGATTTGGCTAACTCTATGCCAGCAGCCGTGGTATGACAGAAGATGCAAGCATTATCTGAAATGATTGGGCGTAAAGCGTCTGTAGGTGGATTTTCAAGTCCGCCATCAAATCCCAAAGCTCAATCCTAGATAGGCGATGGAAACTACCAAGCTGGAGTACGATAGGAGCAGAGGAAATTTTCCAGCAGTGTGCTTTTGTCATTGGTGTTCTTTTCGATCTCTACCATTTCACCGCTCCATCGGAGTCCACACAAGGCTCTGGTCCCGATCGGCTCCTTTCGAGTGCTAGCTCAACATCAGATGCTTTGATAGTTGATTTTAATCGAACACTTTTGATCTTCCTCCATGAGCTCTTTGGATGCTCCAGATCACCAACAGAAGTAGGATAGAGATAGAGAAGGCTCTCCTAAAAATTTTGTGGGCTTACAACACTCATAGCTCACAAAATCCCTTCCCAAACCATAGGTCAGAACCCTAGGGTTGCACTCACCAAACCCAGCTACTTGCTCTATGTTTGGACTTTTTCACTCAGATTTTTTGAACTTTCTCATGCAGAAGGGTAGGCTCACATGTCTAGGTTTCTCTCTCTAAGAATCTATGCATGTCCCATTGAGAAACATAATTTAAAATGCTTATTTCTACTTTCAGAACACATGGAGGGATGAGATCAAGTTGGTTGTCGACTCAAATTCAAACACAATTTGAATTTAAACAAAACCAATTTGAATCCACAAGGGGAAAGAGAAAGTCAGGGTGTGCATCCTTTCTGAGTGGGGAATTCTTTACAAGAAACATTTTCTCGTAGAATTTCAAATGGGTGCAAGAAACCATGTAGAATGGATGAGGATTAGCTGGTTATTCATTTGAATTAAAATCCCATTTGAATTCAAACAGTAACCAACCTGATCTTATCCATAATGGGCAAGAAAGGGGAGGGCATGAGGTCCTTTATGTGAGGAGAAATTTAACAAAAATCTCATTCTCATGGAAAATAGGAAAGGCACAAGTGCAGGGTGATGTGGCGCAAAAGACTAGTCAAACTAGTCTTAATAAATCTTATCCAATTAAGACCAACCCAAACCAATTTGGTTATGCCTAATTAGATCAGATTAAATTTAACTTATTTAGGCTTAATTAGGCTTAGTTAAATTTTAATTAAATTAGAAATTAATTAAACCTAATCTCTGATCAAATCAGGGACTAAACCTCCTTGGTGATTAGGTCATCACATAACCTAATTAGGTCAAATCCAACTGAATCCAATTCAATTAAACTTGAATCAAAATTTATTATTTAATCAAATTAAGTTAATTAGTAATTAAATCACTAATTAAATTTTTCATAAATATAGAATCCAAATCCAATGGATATCCGGGTAATAGAGTTCCATCAATATGAAACTCTTGATCAAGAAGTTCCAAACCAGTAGGACTCTTAACCCCAGTATCCCAAATGAGTGAAACTCATGATCATAGAGTTCCAGACCAGTAGGACTCTCGATCATATAGTTACATACAAGTAGGACTCAGAGTCCCAATATAGTAGGACTCTCGATCGAAGAGTCCTAGTCTAGTGAAACTCTTGACCATAGAGTCCTAGTCCAGTGGGACTCTTCATCAGCCATCAAATTAGATAGAAATCTCTAATGTGTATAATCCTATAGGTTCGAACCTAGGCCAGTAGTACAGAAATCGATTTTTATATCAATCGAAGTGACCATCTAGCAATGGTACCCAACATCCGGATAGATCGAATAGTCACAATCACAATATTCAGAATCTACATGAATATAGTTATCGCATAATTCATTCCTTTGACCTCTATGTTAAGGATGACTCAGAGTTACTGCCAATCCTAAAAAATACATCTATATCATATCTTAATGCAGTAGTCCTATGACTCCTGAGTAGGACTATCCTGACCAAGATTTTGCTAAATTAAAATATAATTGAACAGAGCTTCTAAACCCAGAGTGGTCGATTCCATCTTGATTCACACACCAACTCCTTAAGTACTTGACTATGCCCAAAAATCTTCCATCACTAAATTAAAAATTTAGGTAGTCCGATACCAAAGCACACTGAGTTGCTTGAAAGTCACCATGGTGATCTCAAGTTAGAGAAAAACTTATATCCATATTCCATCGAAGCAATTTTTGACAGCAGAAAGCTTCGAAGTTGATCACGTTTAGTGTAGATGTACCCCTACATCTCAGCTACATGCCATACAAGTATCTCGATACTCCTTGGTTAAGAGGATAACCGACTCATATAGCACACAATGACCTATACTCGATAAATATTATCATCCTTTATAACAACGTATTATTTGGTCATGAACAGATTTAAGGACTAAATGATAAATTCTTCTTTGCCAATTCTAAATATCCTAAGAACTTCATCATAGAAGAGTTCATTAAAGAAAGATGCACAAGAGTGATGAAAAAGCCAGAATAACAACTTTATTCTTTGATAATTCAAGTACAACTACAACTAGCTCAACCATCTACAATCTAGATAATTAGCTTTAGGATACAATACCCAACATTTAGTCTTAAACCAAATACTTCAAGGGATATGGCCATTCCGATTTTCATTCCAATCCATTCTGATTTCGATTCCAATTGCAAACCAAACCCTCCTTAAGGATGTTTGGTTCGCAATTGAAATCCGAACTGGAATCAAAATTGGAATGGATTGGAATGGGCTTCGAAATGGTCATATTCTCCAAAATGCTTTATTCAAGATCCAAATCGAAATTAAAATGGAGATTTGAATCCTTTAGAGAGAGTCAGGATTGGATTTTAAGAGGGTTAGGCCATTCCCATTCCATCCCAGAATCGAAATTAGAATGAGACTCCTTCCAACCAAATAACTGTAATGGAGTCATCCATTTCCATTCTCATTCCAGGCCCCAACTCCCTCAACCAAACACCCCCTTAATAGAAGTAGGAGGATGGTAAGATGGTAGTGCAGGAGATAATGGGTGGAGCTACATCACCACCAATAGCAATGTTGTAGATATAGATGATTCTTTCTTTATTTCCATTAATTTTTTCTATATCTATTAATATATGTTTGATGAGGATATGTTGAGAAACTTAATCCTCTAAAGGGACCATGTTAAGGCATATGTCTCTCTTTCATTAGGCTATATAATAAATATTACCATTCTTTGAGTTGAATTGGTCTCATTCCTAGTTATGCTGACTTGTTTTCTATCTAACCATGGATAACAATTGAATAAGATTATTCTAGAAATATATGATATATATCTGTTTGATTTCTTTTTCTTCTATGACTTCATGCAGTATTTACTTGAAATGAGTTTGGTTTTGGTTTATGTAAAAGAGGAGTTGAATGAGAAAAGATTCTGCCCTCTTGGTGAAATCATAATCAATAGGTTATTTGACAAAGATTATTAGTCCTCTATTATTACAACCTGAATGGAGTCTTGTTTGGTGTGATAATAAGAATAAGATACATCATCTGCTTGTTAATTGGTTTACAACCAAAAACTAGGCCACTAGTGTCCCATGATGAAATAGAAGGAATTGGGGACAACAGAGGATAGAGACATGTTGTAAAAGCAAAAACGTTTCAGGATAAAAGATAGAATTGGCAATCTAAGTCCAACTCAGAAGGCTTCCGAGGATAGGCCAAGCAAACCAAGGGGAAGAGAACAAATTCGACCATCCGGCCCTAGTAGCTCGAGCTCATACTCGAAGGGGACCCCAAACCGAGCTCGGATGAAGGACAGATCATCAGAATTAAGAGTGGAAGCGAGGGTTCCAAGCACAAAAGTTGGTTTACCTTGTACCCAGGTTCGAGACCGACCACTTGTTCAAAGTTCAGGAGGATTTGGTTCAGAAGGATTTCCAGAAGACCAAGAACACTCTAACACAGGAGAAGCCATTTTGGATCAAGGAAAAATTAGATAAAAATAAACTAAAAATCAAAGAAAATTAGAAGGAAAGCCATAGAAGATAAAGAAAGAACAGATACTCAAGAGAAAATCCTAAAAAAAGAAGAGGCCGAAAATGAAAAAGAAAAGATTAGAACACTAACCTAGGATTGCGAAGTGCTCGATGAGATAGTCGAGATCATGGAAGGAAGATGAAAAGAGAATGACTTAGACCGGAGGGATGTGGAAGAATAAGGATGATCGAAGTCATGGAAGATGATCGCAGGAGAAGAACCAAAGAAGTAACTAGAATGAAAGAGAAAGAAAAAAGGGAGGCCTTACATAGCTGACAGAATCCTAAACCATCATGATTCTGAATCATCACCATCTTATCCAAGCTTGCCATGTGTCCAGCCCATTATGACTTGCTAATGTCAGGCAGCACACTTATCATGCCGTACATGAAACTCCATGCCAAAAGGCCCTCCAAAATTTGAAATTGCTTCAAGCTCTTCAGTAATAATGAAACTGCTGTACCAACTTGATTTCTTCGAGAAACGTCATATTTTGAAGGTAGAAAAAAAGGATCGAACTTCGGCCATAGCAAGTTATAGTACTCTCTTCGTCCGAACTTCAAACTTGGGAGTAGGAGGACAAGTGTTGGAAGAAAAATAGTTTACGCCAAAGTCCTCACGGGTTGGTTACCATTGAAGCTCTAAAGGCACCATCCGACATTTGGTACAATCCAGTCTGAAATATAAACAAGTTAGTTTTCGAGCTCTGACTGATACTAGAAGGCTTACTTCCAAGCTCGGCGCATTCTTGAAGGAAAAAATTCTCCAAATCTGAATCATATTTAGATGGAGTCTAGGGAGAATAGATTTAAGTTTTAAAATTTTTTATAACAATTATGAAAATATACCTCAATGAGTAGCAAAAAAAGATCGAGGTACTAAAAATTCTGCAATGCTACTTTGCAAGATCCAAAAGCACGGATCCTCTACTTCGCATGCATGCCACGCTACATAGAAAAGAGAGATGAGATGTAATACGCCACACCAAGGATGAGAGAAGAGGAGGTAGAAAGATCTTATCCTTCACCAAAAAGAGCTAAAGCACCAAGAAGGAGAGGAGAGAAATCCCTATCTCTCTCTCACACACACACCCCAAGCCCTTGCTCACACCCCCAACCCCTTTTGGTTGCTATTGGATTGCTTCTTGATTGCTTCTCCATGCCAAGGGGTCCTCTTTCTTTTATAGATGAAGCCAAGATCTAATTGAATCCTTATCAAATAAGGATTCTGGCCATGAATAACTACCTTTGACTAGTCAAATTCTACTCCAAGTAGGAGGCCTAAGGTATTCTCCTAGTCTCACTAGGAGAAGAGGTTGGTGCCAACTCTTCGACCACCTATGTGCTGCCCAAAGCAAAGCCCTAAACTAAAAAATCAAGGCTCAATAGTCCTCTTGGTCGGCCACATATGAGAGAGAGTGTCAATGGTCAAGCCATTGGTTGACCAAATCAAATTTGGCCCAAATTGAGTCCAATTCGAACCTAATTTAAACTCAATTCAAATAGACTGTCTAACCCTAATCTAACTAAGGTTTTAGGTCCAAGTCTAACTTGGATATTAACTGATTAAATCAAGCCTAATTAATTTAGATCTGATCTAAAATTAATTATGACTTGAATTCAATCTCTCATCAAACCTTAGATCTTTTCAAGTCAAACTCATCCCCAGAATTAATTCTGAACCTTATGGCTAGTGCTAGCTAGGCATAGTCAGTATTAATCTCGTATGACCCTTAACTTAATTCTCTAATTAAATAAATCTATTTATTCAATCAAGTCAAGTATTTCTAAATCGAACATATAGATGTTTGGTCAATTTTTTTTTATGTTGCGTGACTAATATGCATGACTCCATAGGTTCGAATACTAAATCGATAGTATAGAAACTAATTTTCTATACCAATCAAAGTGACCATCTAGCAATAATACCCAACATCTGGATAGATTGAATGATTGCAAAATAATATTCAAGAACCTTGGCATATGGTTATTACATAATTCATCCCTTTGAACCTTAATGCTCAGGACGATCTAGGATTTAACTGTCAACCCTAAATGAGTCATCCATATTGTGAATTAATTTTTTATATCCATCACATGGATCATCCCGATCGAGATTTTACTAAATTGAAATATAGTGATGTATTATCTCCAATTTTACTTGGAGGGATCAATTCCATCTTGACTCACACACCAACTTAACAAATACTTGACTGTACCTAAAAATCTTTCGTCACCAAATTAAAAATTCAGGTAGTCTGACACCAAAGTATTGTGAGTTGCTTATAAGTCATCGTGATGATCTCAGGTTGAATAGACACTTATGCCTATATCCTTTGTGAGCATCTCTTGACAGTGGAAAGCTCCGTAGGTGAGTTACTATTCAGTGACGATGTAATCCTACATCTCATCTGTATGCCATATCTAGTATCTCCATACTTCTTAGTTAAGAGGACAACCAACCCATATGGCACACAATGATCTACACTCAATAAATATTATCGTCCTTATAATAACATATCATTTGGTCATGGATATAGTTTAAAAACTATTTGATAAATCCTTCTTTATCGATCATTTATAATTCTAAGAACTTTATCGTAAAAGGAGTTCTATGGAGATGCAATATGATGAACTACAAAAAATAACTTTATTAATAAAATTTAATTTATATATATATATAAAAATTCAACCATTTATAGCTTAGACGATTAGCTTTACGATACTATTCCTAACAATTCCAACTTTTAATCTAAACCTAGTGATAGCTTATCTCGAAATGGCAATAACCCCTCACTGATATCCGACCTCGAGTATCCGCCGAACTTCTCAACTCCAACCTTCAATTCAGGCTTGACAACAGCAACTTTAAAGTAGTTGTTCCTACTAGGATCCGACCTTAAATATGGCCGAACATCTAGCTAACTTTCCTTAAATCAGTTGAAGCGACCCTGACGCGGTCCCAACCAGAAAACTTGATGCTCATCCGAGTTTCAAGCTCGTCTGATCTTAAGGTCCAAAACATAAGTCCAGCTCAGGTAATTGACTCCTACAGCTCAGTCTATCCGATCTAAGATTTTATAGAACAACTACAACCCATCAAACTGGCTGCTAAGCTTGGTAGCCTCCGACCTCCAAGTATTAGTAATAGAAGTAGATATTTTTCACCCGCGCCATAACCAGGTTACAGCTGGTCATTATCAGGCAGTCACGATCGTCCACTTATTCTCCATAACAGAATTAGAATGTTTGAATGATCCACTAGCAGTCAATTACAATGGCCACTGTCAATCTATTACAGCTCCATCTATAAATAAGATCCTCCGGATACGTCTTCTTTGGCTAATTCATCTAACTCCTGAGTATCCCATTTTTCTTGACCAGATTTTTAACTTGATAGTCAGAGGATCTATACCGGAGCCATCCACCTCCGGCCAGGCTTCATTTGGTAGGTCCCATCGGTGAGATATCAGGCGTCCACTCTGGCCTCTCTGATGATAAATCAATTTCTACACCAACAGGTTACATCAGTTTAGGCAGCCAATAGGGCCATATTCCATTCCTACGTCTTCACGATTTTATAAGTCAACTTGCTATCAGAAGAGAAAAGTTTTGATGCATGTAAGTCTGAAATCCGGTGAGCTAAATTTTCACATACATCTCCATCAACATTGCAAAGTTAATCTAAATCTATGTGCAAGGAAATGGACAATATTGATTATGAGACAAAATACTATGCATATCGATCTTACAGCTAAATGCATGGAAGACAACTTAGTGAATGGACATGCACTGCTTAGTTAGCTAAAGTGGGAGCAGATTTAGGAAGTAGATTCAGCTGCAAGAGGGAATTAGAATTTATGGAAAAACAAAGGAAGATACAAGAGAGACCCTTAAGCAGCACCTAAGATAGAACCACAAAATTCTAGCCACTAAGGTTAGTTCTTTCATGCTAATCTTTAATAAGAAACTCAATAGTCAGAAAATAAAAATGAGATTAAATACATATGACTGTCGGTAATTAGAAATCTAATGGTCAAAAATTAATATTATGATAATAAAAAAAATAAAATATTTAAATTATAAAATTAAAAAGTTAAGATTAAAATGTTTGGAGAAAAATTTTAAAAAATTTTAAGTTTTTCTTTTTGAATTCTCTCCAACATGAATGCAATGCATTGTGGCATGCATAGGATAATCGATCACTTCTCTTGATGGTCAATCAGTCAAATGACCATTTACTGGCTTCTTCTTACGATCTAAAAAAGACCACAAGTTCTGACCTCTAGTGTTTTCATTGCTCTTGCTTTTTGCTTTACTTGCTAAGTATTAGAGAAAGGCTGTCAACCTTCTCTACAATATGCTTCAAGCGAGGATATTTCAATCATATCTTGGGACAGAATTTTTTGTCACACCAGCATGAAGTCAAAAATTTGCCTTGGAATAGTACCCAACATCCTTTCGAATTTTTTTTTTTCTACTTTTTTAATCAACAAACCAATCTAACCAAATTCCAGGTAAGTCAATCTTTTAATCTGATCTTTTATGGTACTATTTAAATACAGCTAAAACTCTTGCCACCTCTCGCTCTCTGAGTGATCTGCGCTGTTTGCGTTGAGGACTTAAGCTATATTTTCTTTTCCCTCTTTTTTCTTATTTTCTTTTTTTTTTTCCTTTTTTTTTTTTTTTGACGCATTGTTTTGGTTTGGCACGATACGAGCGCCAACTTTGTTGGTATAGTCTTTGGCTTTTTGCATTGCAGCATTAATTAGCTGTACTCTAACTGCTCGGATTGACAGCATGCCGTATTTCATTCTCTCCCAGTAGCAAGCCAAGGTTGTTTTTTTTTTTTTTTTTCCGCATAAAACTCATACTCCTGCAGAGAGTCAGCAACTGCTACAAAGATTGAACTGCAGGCAGCAGAGTGATTGATATATATATATAGATACACACACATTATATATATATATATATATATATATATATATATATTTGACTTATTGTCACGCCGCTAGAAGAGCCTAAAATAGAAGGGAGTAGCAGCAGAGTGGCAGTAAGCATCTTATTTCATTACATTAGTGAGTCACTTGCCAGGAACGAAGTTGGTGGCGTAGGCCCAAGCATTGTTGGCAGCCGGGTCGGCGAGATGGTCGAAGAGGTTTTCGATGGGGCCCTTGCCGGTGACGATGGCCTGCACAAAGAAGCCGAACATGGAGAACATGGCGAGGCGGCCGTTCTTGATCTCCTTCACCTTGAGCTCAGCAAATGCCTCAGGGTCATCGGCCAGGCCGAGGGGGTCGAAGGCGCCACCAGGGTAGATGGCGTCGAGGCCTTGGCCCAATGGACCGCCGCCGACACGGTAGCCCTCGACAAAGCCCATAAGGACGACCTGGCAGGCCCAGATGGCGAGGATGCTCTGAGCATGAATGAGGTTGGGGTTGCCAAGGTAGTCAAGGCCGCCCTCGGAGAAGATCTGGGCCCCGGCCTTGAACCAGACAGCCTCACCGAACTTGACGCCATTCCTGGCTAGGATTTCAGGGAAGACGCAGCCCAAGGCGCCCAGCATGGCCCATCGGCAGTGGATCACCTCCAGCTCCCGATTCTTGGCGAATGTCTCCGGGTCGGCAGACAGCCCCGCCGTGTCCCACCCGTAGTCCCCTGGGAACTCCCCGGTCAAGTACGACGGTGTCTGCTCCGAGAACGGACCCAAGTATTTTGGTCGGTCCGGCCCATACCTGTTTGTTAATGTTAAAAAAATAAAAATTTAAAAAAAAAATACTTAAAAAAAGGCCGGGGTGGGGGGGGGATTGCAGGGGGGAACTAAGCTAGAATTAACCAGGTTGCACGTGCGATCAGTGGGGTTAAATTATTCAAGAAGAGAGTTTTGTTTATCATGTTAATGTACTCGTTTATCAAGCAAGAGGAAGGTCTCCGGAAAGGGGTGCATTTCTAACCGTAGAGATGATGGAAGAGCGTGGTAGCAGCACTATTACGACTAAACAGTAGCAAGGGAGAAAAGGGTAAATGTAGTAGCTGAGGTCGTCGAATGATGCGTACCATATGCTCTGGGGAGCACTCTTTACGGTGCGGCGCATCGAGATCCGGCCTTCGAAGACGCCAACCTTCCTGACGAGCTCATTCTGCTGCTTCAACGCAGTCTGACCAGCGAAAGCGGAGCGTTGCAGCGCGGAGGCAGCAGCCATTGGAGAGGAGAGTTTTTGATAGGATAAGGTAGGAGGGAGGTCTGGTGGCACCACCAGTGACAGGCAAGGGGAGATTTAGTGGGAGGGATGTAGGAGGTAGTGGATGACGATGCTGCCACGCCCGCCCCAAGCCATTGGCTCTCCTTCAATACCCCAGATATCGGAGCGATTCTTTGCAGCCAGCACCAACCAGATGCTGCCATGTGGTAGCAAGATCTTGTTGGTGGGGATTAGAAGTGGGGGGCCGGGCCACCTCCTAACCGGAATTGCCATTCGTTTTATCGTCTTCTTAGATCTTTCAAGTTATTTCCAACTTTTCAATAAAACAATTTTTTTTTTTTTTACCTCAGAGCTGATGAGTAGAGATGAAAATGAACCAAACAATATCTATTCAAATTTATTTTTATATCTAAATATAATTAATTATGAATTCATTTTTATATCCAAATCTAATCAATATCCAATTAATATTCATATTTAAATTCATCAAAAATAAATAAATAAATAAATATAAATAAAAAACTATCCAATATATCTAAATATTCAATTTTATTTATAATTTTATTTAAATTTATATATTATTTAAAATTTTTAAAAAAATATAACCATGTTAATAAGCTGCTAATTTTACTTAACATCCATCTAATAATATTTTTGGTTCTATACTCATAATATTTAATTATCTAACTTATATCCATATTTATATTTATATTTTTAATATTTAATTTTTACTTATATCTATTTAAAATAAATATAAATATAAATTTTTACATTCGGCTAATTTTTATATCTATATCCATCTTTGTCAAATAAAACAAATATAAACAAATATCTACATGAACATACAGATATCCAATCTGTCCTATTTCAGCCCTACGGTGAGGCGAACGGGAACAGCTCTCAAGCAGCAGCAAAACCGTGTGCAGTTGGAGAAAATTATTAGGCGGCACGGAATGAAGCAGTAGCTTAAGAAAAGCATGGTAGAGGCAGAGAATTTGGGACTTGAGGTGGTACATTCCGATCCACATTTTGTAATGATCACCGTCCACAACACGCCTTTGATTCGTTGGTAGTCCAACAGAGCTCATGGCAGAATGCAGCATTTCGTCTTCACCATAACCAACCTAAAATTATCATGAACGTGTACACAGCCTACAGAATATTTATCTAAAAATACCTCTAAATATTATCAGTCCTACCACTAGCAAAATTCTGCTATCAATTGTCAGCAATGTATTTGACATTTCAACCCTTAAAAAAATAAAATGAGAAACACCACAGGATAGCAGGCAGAATATCAGCAATAATACATTTCTCTCGAAGTAACACAACAATGCAACTGGGCAAGAAAAGGGAAAACTTTAGCACAGACCTGCCTATCATTTACAACCAACCAGGGACCTCTAAGTAGCAGTTCACAGATTTACATTCCATGAGTACATCATCAAGTTACAACAGGAAAACAATTTTCTTAGGTGTCAACCATGAAGGCGGCAAGCTTGCCCTCCCCTACAACCAGGAACAATGCAAGTTTCATGAAAGAGGCACCTAGACTCAGATATCTCATTCACTACGTACATTCCTTGCCCTCAGCAATTTGCTTGCCTAACAGCTCAAACTGATACTGCTGTTGACTCTGATTCAAGCAATCAGCCAACTTAGATATAGGCCATGCCAAAAAAGCCAAGATTGAAACTCAACATGGACTTTATTGGGAATCCATAAGCATGTCCTCTTCAACTACAGCATAATTTCCTTCCTTACCCATAAGGATTGCCGTCAGCATCAGCTTACCTGCATCAGGAAAATCCTTGTGCTGCATTAGAAGTCCCTCCACTGAAGAACTAGCCTCTTTTAAATTTGGAAATCCCATATCCTCCTTCTGGAGAGGCAATACTTCCTCAAAACCACCATCATAGTTCTCCGCACCAAGTCCATAGCACCGGTTTGAAGCCTTGAAAAGCACAGTGTTTCTCAGACATTCTAAGACAATTTCATCACTCCATCCTTCTCTTGTTGATGCCTGGCAAAGCACAGCCCAATCATCTTGGTCTGCTGCAATCTTCCAGCACTCCTCCAAAAGACTTCTGTTGGAAATACGGAAGGATGAGCTGGTCCAAGCAAACACTTCAAAAGCTTTTAAAGATAGTTCCGGACCCCCTCTTAAGCACATCTCAATTAGTTCTCCTGGAGGAAGTGGCTTTTTGGTATCCAGGCCTTCTCTATTGTCTGTAAGACGTCCCAAAATTTCCTCCTGTCAAAAAGTTCAAAAAGCACAACAGAAGGATGGTAAAGATGATGACAACCATAAAATCAACTAAACTAACCATACTGCCATTAATTTCTCAAGCGTGCACCCATTGATGAAACTTTTGAGATTTTTTCCTAGGTAAGAGTGAATAGAGGTGGACTCCCACAACAGCAGGCCACCAAAATACCCTAGTAATTTCCTTGTACAATATTAAGAATGTAAATTATGGAACATAACTAATTGCTACTTATAACACAGTTTGAGAATACACACATTTAGCCCACACCCGGTAGTCTTCAAATTTATCCATCTTGTTCACTGAATAGGAAAAACCACACAGAACATGTGGTAAGATGAACATTCACTATAATATACTAATAGGTGACCATAAAAGAACAAGAATGGGTCATCACATAACTCCAACTATCTGCTAGTGTGCAAATAAAATTGTGATTATCAACATTTTGTAGATAGGAGTGAAAGTGAACTGGATAATATCCGTCCGGATCTATTTTCGTATCCAAATCTATCTGGATATGGCTAGAAATTTGAGCATCCAACTAATATCCGTATCCATATCCATGTCCGACAAAAAAAAAAATGGATATGGATATGGATAGGCAATTATCCGATCTATATCCGAACATCCGATTCTATTTATAATCCTATTTAAATGTATAGATTACTCAAAAACTTTTAAGGAAAATACATAACCATATTAACATGCTACTAATTTTACTTAACATCCACTTAGTAATATCTTTGATTCTATGCTCATAAAATTTAATTATCTAACTTATATCTATATTTATATCTATACTTTCAGTATCCAATTTGTATCCATATCTATTTAAATCAAATATGGATATAAATTTTTGCATCCGACTAATATCCATATTTGTATCCGTATTCATCAAATAAAACAAATATGGATATGGATATACAGATATCTGATTCGTATCCGATCCAACTTCAGCCCTATATGTAGAACTTATAAATCTTGATGGACAAAATGAGCAGCCTAAGGTTAGGTATTTTGAGCAACCTTGAAAGGAAGAGTTCACACTCTCCTAAATTAGCTGTAGTTTTTAGCTCCTATCTTATATTGAAAGACAAAAAAATTCTGTGTAAAACCAGAAGTTTTGCTGTTATTTTATTCATTCCACTATTAATAGAGGACCGGAAGAAAGGGAGAATTTCATGATAAGATCTTCAATTTTTCCCTCAAGTACAAATGAAAATGATTCTTTTATTATTTCAATGAAGGAAAAATACAAATTGGCCTTTTCATTTAGCATATATTCAATGTAAAATATAGTAAAAATATTCATCATATACAAAGTATTATGTATTACTGTATAACCACTCAATGCAAGATTTCCATTAATCACAACCCTGTGATTTCTTCTAAAAATAAAAGTGATGGTTTGCCAATGATACAACAAAATACAGCATACGTTGAGAGCAGAATTAACTACAATAAGAATAAATTTTCAGGATAAGGAAATGTAGTAAACTTGTAAATAAACACTACCTGCAACTTTAGGATATGCAAATCAGCTTCGATGCGTCTGACCTTCATCTCAAAACCCACATTTCTTCCTGTCAATAAGTTTTAACTCATTAGCTACAAGTAGGGAAGCTAAAGCGCAAATAAACCAAACCAAGACTTATTAGCTAATATACAGTATAGGTGCAAATTGCATGCACAAAATAACTTAGATATTTATTGGACTTGTAAAATAAAAGTCAGTAAATTACATCAGAAAGATGCCAACAAGAACTGACAGCTCATAAAATTTACTATGTATTTGTCTAAGTTCAGCTAACTATAGCACCATGTACAGAGAGCATGAAACTGTTTGCCATTTAAGATATCCTGCTAAGCATACCAACTATATTAAAAAATCAGCATTGAAATGCATAATTCAAATAATGTTTGTATTCTACCATTGAATGACAAAATACTAACTGCTGCCATCCAAGTTGTTCCTACCATTAACTACTTACAGCTTAAATTTGGAAAAGGTAGAATACATAAAAATACAACTTAAGGGAGACCAAAGAAAAACTGTGTTGATTGAAGTGTTAAACAGAAAACAAATTACTGCCCTCTTTCAGTTCAACAACTTATAAAGTTACATGTTAATGATTACTTTTTGGCTTGGATGCAACCACGATCTTTTTCTTCATTGAATAAAATAATGAGATTTGTTAATAATTACAGAAGAGAGGATAAAATAGGTATATCTCCTCTTGCTTTCCTGTTTTAGTAATAATAATTGTACCTGTTATACAATATTTCTCATACTACCAGGTTGCTCTCTCTCTGTTACTGCAGAGAACCAGTTCATCTCATTCTGATATTCCACCAAGAGAGAGATGCTAGGATGGGCTGGCATCCCATGCCCACTTTGTCATGCCAATAGATTGGCACGTCAGAGTTGAAAAACAGTTCAACACATCAGCCATAAGTATACCTGTTTCAACATTTTCTTATATGAAACACAGTAAAAGTCCGATACTAGCATTTTTTAATCACTACCACATTCTCGAATTCCATTTCCCACATCTCTCTCTAACAGCCTGGAACCCTGCAGCACTACATTCCTAACCTCAATTAACTATGTCAACCAAATGCATTGAAGAAAAAAGGGGATCAATGAGCCTATAAGCTCCTATTGGAAGAGAAAAGGCGAGGTCTATCAAGGAAGAAGGCCATAGAGGAGAAACCAGAGGGAACGTTGGAAGCAGCAGCAACACTGGGCTGCCCTGGCAGAGGCAAGTGGCAAGGAGGTTGGCAGGAAGGCAGAAAGAGAGGTGGCGGCAACTATGGCGGGCAGGAGGTGGATGGTGCGCTGTTAGTCGAAATAGATTCAGATTCAGTAAACAAAGGAGAGGTCAGAAGTGACAAAAGGACAAGGCAGGGCCTTGGTAAGGAGGTTTTCCGAAATAGTGGCCCAGGAAAGCAGAGATTTTCAACATACACAGCCATGGGTGGGTGAGGTAGGAATAGAAAGCAAAGGAGGAGAAGAGGATTAAACAAAGAGCCACAAGGTTGAATACAAATTGTTGTGATGTATTGCCAGTTGCTCCAACCATAAAGAAACATAATTGTTGCAGCTGATGCCACACCATTGGTTGAACCTCATGGTTTAACTCAGATTCATGCCCTTACTGGTGCACCCACTCCAGCTAAGCACAAGCCTGCCACATATATACTACCGTCACACCTAGTGGTAGCACCAGTGGGGACCTACAGCCTACTAATCCAGCTTAAAAGTGGCATGAAGTATAATACTCGGGTCTCAAAATTCAGATCCAAAACTTTACTAAATTAGGTTCAGGTACAGGTCAAAGCACACTATGGCCTGGTCCTATCATAAAATGAATGTGAACCTATATATAATATATGGTTAATGTTTCCCATCTTGTTTGCTCATCTCAACCAAGGCAATTCCCAACACCCTTTCCCTCTCAAGTGTGAAGTTTCTACCCCCCTTCTTAAGGTAAAGGTGACAACAATAGTGCTAGCGGACACTGGTGTAACAAACAAGAGGATGATGATTAAGCATGACTCATTACTCAACCTTCCACCAGTCTGTCTGTCCTCAGTCTTGCCCTTCCACATCTTACAACCAAGAAAGGGCCCAAAATAGCCCCACATCCCACCAACACCACCAAAATAAAAGGAAAAAAAGGGGGAAGGAAAAAGGAAAAGAAAAACCTATATAACAATCCAAAATGGATTCTGCATCAAAATATACTTATCACTGATTTTGTGGGAAATGTCGGATTTTTTTTTTTTTTTTTTTGCAGAAAAAACATATTGTGGGGTCTCCAATGAGTTTGTCCTTGAATCCAAGTACAAGATTAATAGAAATTAAGCAAACATGCATTAAGAATTTAGTAAATAAGCATTAGATGTTTGTTAAATGTCTATCACCCTCTCATAATCAGATCCAGGGGCAAAATTGTCTGGAGACCTCAAAATGTGCATCTTTCTATCAAAAAAATAATCCACCATTTCTTTGTAAAATCAATAATTTGGTGATGTTTTGAGTCTAGTAAAACATATGGGTGTAGAGATATAGATTATGTTTGAATTTGGCCGAGACTGGAAAATATAGTCTGTGTTTGAGTAGCGGATACTCAGCTTAACCCAAAGATTAGCACTTGCCATAGTAAATGCAAGATAGCTCCAAGGTCGTCAAAACCAATGATGTCAAGGCTGGGATCATAACATATCACATTGGATCAGGCCTTGCATTGGAGTGCAAATTGTAAGATTATCTGCAATTTCCTTTAAACTTTAAAAATGGGGCATAGGAAAATAAAGAAGCATTTTGAAGTAATGAATAAGAAATCATCAATTAAAGACATGACTAATATAAAAGCAGATACTGGGCATACCCACCAGGTTTTCATAGTGGGTAGTGGATAGCAAATGCCATGAATCCATAGTGGGCTGTTAAAACATATGAGTTTTCCCTATAAAGTATTAAAAAAAGTACCTTTATATCAACTGTTAGATGTGTGCCCTAGAAGCCAGATTAGCCGACACTTGTTAAATACATTCTAAGGGCATTTTCGTAATTTTGACTTAAAATTAATTAAAAAATTATTTATTCAATTACATTGTGTATTAAACTATCTGTAATACATCCATTGAGTTAATAGGCATGATAACATATATTCTCAAGAGTTGAAAATTTAAGGCTTGTGTTATCATAATTAACTCATAAACTACTTCCGATCGTAAGATAATCACGAAGATGGTGATCGATCCGAAAGATCTATGTACGATCACTTCCTTAGGATAGATGAGTCTTGAATCAATGGTGTAGTGACACCGGAGCGAGAGTACAGATACTCGTTGAGAACGAGGGTATTGAGCGTGATCACCTTGAGCAATCATAAGAGTCTACCTTCTTGTCGATAACTAGCTCGATGCTGCAGTGGTGTATCTGGTTCTTTGATCTGAGGTGCATCGGTAGTTCACCTTGATGGTGTTATAGTTTGACTACACCATAACTCGGTCTCCTAGCCATTCAGAACCCTGAGGTGTATGTTGACTATAGCATGTTCATTATAGAAATTGGGTCGCACCAAGATGGGATCTATCAATCTCGGTAGAGTAATCCAATGATGATCATAAGAACAAGTCCTAAAATCCATGGCCATAGTAGTGTGAATATAATAGAAAAGAGTTTCTATTAGGATTTCACATCGAACTCGAATCCAATGATTCATTCATATGATGGGTGTTGGATTTGACGAGTTCACCTTAACCCTAATCTCGTTGGGGCTCATGATAGAAGAACCCAATCACACAAGTAGCTGCATCAAAAGGTTCGTTTTTCGATTTTGATGGATTACCACCATATACTGCTAGGTGTTACTTGTGGATTTTGGGACCAATTAGAATTATTGATCATCAACAATTCTAATTGGTGAATCAGAAGAGTTCTAGTCCATCGAAAGATATTTTAATGATGTCAATGATGGAGATCACGACATGTCCCATTACCATACAGAACTGAACCTAACTGAATCATACAAACAAGGGTTTGGATCTCGATGTCATCAATTGGGCTAACCCAGTTCGATTGATTTGGATTAGATCCAATTAGGTTCAAAAAAATCATGCTAGCACACAATTAAACCTAACATTCTCCTTTTGTAGTTTTTCTGGTTCGCTCGACTGAGCCAAATTCAATTTGGCTCATCCGAGAATTCTATCCTAGTCTGACTGGAACTTGTCCAAGTCAGAAAAGTGTTGTCCTAACCTAATTTAGACTTGTCCTAATCCATCGGATGGAAACAGGACAAGACTTACTAATTTCTGAAACTATTTAGACAAGTCTCATCCGAAAACTCTGCAGGAATTTGTCTTGATCTAACTAGACCTTGTCCTGGCCTGATCAAGGCTCGTCTTAAATCCCATAAGATGGGAATAAGACAAGGATTGTCTTTGCCAGATTAAGGCTTGTCATAAAATCATGAGAAGAAATTTGGACAAGCCTCTCCCAAAAATTTTGGATGGATTTTTCTTGATCTGACTGGACCTAGTCCTAACCTAATCAAGACTTGTTCTAACTTAATAAGGACTTGCCTAAAATCCATTGGATGGGACTTGAAAAGGTTGTCTTAAATCCCATAAGATGGGAAAAGACAAGGGTCAAAGTTGACCCATCTTTGCAAGAAAGAAAGAGGTGGCGCGCGCCCTTAGAATTTTCTCTTAGGCACGCACCCCTAGTTTGTTCGTGAGGAGAGAGCCTAGGAGGGCGCACGCCCATCTCCTCTTGGCCGTGCGCCCCATATGGATATGGATAAGAGGTGGCATCCCCTTCAAATAGGATTCGAATGGGTCAAGGTGCTTGATAAGATCAAATACCCTAGAGATAAGTTGCTTGCGCCTAGCCATGTACTTATCTCTTCTCCACGCCATTTTTCATATGATTTTTTGAGACAAAATTAAATGGAAATTCAGATGTGGACGTGGAGATCAGATATAGAGTCCTTCTGCATGTTATCTTTGACCTGATCAAAGTCACATGCGAACGGACTCTTGGTTTGATCTATTTAAAGGGTCCTGCACAAGTTGTGCATGGAAATTAATCTACGACAAAGCTCTGCCAGTTTCTCCACCTCCATGCCATCTATTTCTGATCCTCTCCCTCTTCTCTATGGCCAAGGAGTTGGGCAATTCAGCCATCAAACATTGATGACTGCTGCTGCAAAGACCGAGTCTAAAAGACCCTGATCGAGAGACGGACATGCTGCTGCCGAAGATTAGATCAAAGGCGCCCCAAGTTGATTCCAAATCTAATGTTTGGAGATCAGATCCAGAAGGAGACTTCCAGATCTGACCCGAGTGGATACCGGTAGAGGTCGGACGCGTGCGCGGCTCAATCAGAACCTCTGATCAGTAGTCAGATCATCACAATGGGTAAACGGTTTACCGATCAGGTGATATCAGATATCACTGTTTTTATTTTATTTTTGCTTATAATTTTAGATCAATCTAATCACTGTTCAACTGGTATCAAAGCCAGGTTTCCTATTCCAGATCTGTCTTTGGATTTGATCTAAAATTTTTTTATGATCTAATTATTTGATTTACAGTTGTTACGTAGGATGTAATCAAATCTGAAATCAAAAATTGCATGTTTTAAAATTATATATTTGATATATACAATGCATGTTCTAGTCTAGATATGTAGTTCTATATCAGGATAGTTTTCAAATATGTTTAGATTAGATCTGATTTAATTTTTTATGATTCGATCATTTAAGTTTCAGATGTTACATTTGATGTAATCAGATCTGGAACATAAGATCAAACTTAAAATTTTGATATATGTGATATAGGCAGCACATGTCTAGACTAGATCTATAGTTTCATATCATAGTTTAGATCAAAAATTTTAATGAAATATTCATTTAATTTTTTGAAGATTATATAATTAGATTAGTTTAATTCAGATATTATATGCGATATAATTAGATCTGAAAACATGAGATGTATTTAAGATTTCATATGTATAACATATGCAATGCATGTCTAGACTAGTTCCATAGATTTCATATGTATTTTCAGATATTACATTAATGTAATCAGATCTGAAATATAAATTTAAATGTTAAATTTGACACATGAGATGTATGCAAAACATGTATAGATTAGATCTTAAATCATGTAATAGTTATATGTTTTAGATCTAATAATTTTGCAGCATAGTTCATATTTCTGATTAAGGCATTCCTCTTGGCCGTCCGGTCATAAGAGTAAGAAGGGTTTAAAGGCCCTCTATTTCCATTCGATGGGGTGCTCTTATGGCATGTTGGGATGCTGCACGTTTGCCCTTAATCAAAAATCAAAATTTACTTTTCTACAAAACCCTAGATCCTGAAACCCTAGGATTTTTTTTTATATATATATATTTTTAACCCTTGGACTTAATTAAGAATTAAGTTTATGAAATTAATTAGGTCTAAAAATTATGAATTTTCATATCGAAGACACCTTCATAAATCATGGGTTCGGGTGTGAGTAGCTCAATTAGGTCTAACGATTAATCAAACCGAATTAAGAGTTAGGTAGGATTAAGAGTGCTTAAAATTGACCAGCCCAATAGTTATAAATCTTAGTCAAGGTCGACTCACAATCATGTGGTCGATAAGTTAAAACCTAATTTGGCTCTGCGGTTCAAGCCTGGATTGTAGGCTAACCCAATCAATTCTGATCAGACAAGTCAGTGTCTAAGGTAAGTATGGCAGATGCGACCAGTGGTTTTTAATTGGAAGCTACTCGACCTGAATGCATTCACGATGAGTTAATGGCATATTCCTCCCACTGATCTCACTTACCTGACCAATTGGATCGACCCAGTTCTGATTTGAGGTGGCTAACGATTCGAGCTAATCCATGCCACCAGGTTAGTCATAATTGTTATGGCTAAGTCGAGTCTAAAAGACCTAAATCAAATCTTCCTAAGAAAATATTAAATCCTAGGTCTTCCACCGTTGTAGATGTACGGGCCCTTCCCGAGGTTGATTGTTCTCGGCTAGATACAGTGGATCAATTGCATCGGAAAGATATAACCACATCTATTAGGCATTGGATGCTATAAATTGGAGAATGGGTTGGGCTCAATATTCCAGATATGGTGAGGATCCCAATCAGGAATCCAGTTCGTGCAAACGATGGGTTTGACTTAACTAAGTAGAGCAATATTCCGGACACAGTGAGCTTCATGAATTAGAGACCAAGTTTGGGTGCACCATGATTAGAAAATCATTGGACAAGAGTTGTCCACTCATTGGCTGGCCCATCACCAATAACTGTTAAGTAAGGTGGTAAGCTAGTTGGTGAGACTGCACCACCCACTAAAAGCCTTTGATCGCGAAGATTTTCACATCTCTGCCAAAGGAGTGTAGGAATCCGAGAAAATAGTGGAAGCCTAATTTGTTTAAAAATAAAATCCCTAAAATTGATCAAGTCAAATTACAAGTCTAACTAGAAACTTTGACTCTCTACAGGAATATGTATGCGTCAAACTCTCTAGGCCGAATCCTAGATACCCACAAGTTGACCGGACCAAATTACAAAGATTGGCTAAGGAACTTCAAAATTATTTTGGGTTCGAAAAAGCTTACCTATGTATTGGACCAGGACCTTCCTTTTACCAGCCCGTCCGACTGCTGATCAGAGAACGTCTCATGAGAAGTGGTTTGACGATCATAACAAAGGTGCCACATGTTGAGCTCAATGTCAAATGAATTACAGCACCAACATGAAGACATCAGGACTGCTCGCCAAATATTTGTGCACCTGCAAGAATTGTTCGGTGAACAGAGTCGCGCAGCGCGTTATCAAGTCTCGAAGAGACTTTTTAAGGTGCAAATGCATGATGGACAGTTGGTCAAAGATTATTGCTTAGCAATGATCAAGAACCTAAAGAGCTTGAGAAGCTCAGTCTTGATGGACAAGGAATTGCAGATTGATGTGATCCTGCAGTCCTTGACTGATTCGTATGGGCAGTTCATTATGAACTTCCATATGAATAAGCTCCAGTGCACCTTGGTAGAGTTAATGAATATGCTAGTTATTGCTGAGCAGACTTTGAAGGATCCAAAGGGCTCAATTCTGGCTGTGGAGCAGACTTCTTCCAAGAGAAAATCTTTTGGAAAGAAAATCTGCGACGAAGCAAAAAATAGGAGAAAAGAAGGACGAGCAAAAGAAGGCCGCGGAGAAAGAAAAGTATTTTCACTGCAACTATGATGGTCATTGAAAGCGAAACTCCCTGTATACCTGGCCAATCTGGCAGGAAGAAGAACCTTCTGAAGGAATGCTCGTCATTAAATCTATTTATAATATCGAGCAAAACGTGAATGCCATAGGATCAAAATGATCTAAAGATAGTGTTAACGAAAGGTATCTGTGGCACCTTAGGCTAAGTCATATAACCGAAGACAATTGACAAATTGGAGAAATTCGGACGAACGGATCCGTTGACTTACGAGTCATAACCGATTTATGAGTCATGCCTTCAAGGCAAAATGACTGAGCTTCCCTTTGTAGGACACAAAGGGCCACGGACCTACTTGCCCTGGTACATATAGATATGTGGAGCCCATTCGATATGCCGGCCAGAGACAACTTTGTCTGCTTCATTACCTTTACCGATGATCTGTTCCGGTAGGGATATGTATATCTAATGCGACACAAGTCTAAAGCTTTGAAAAGTTCAAGGAATTTAGACATGAAGTGCAAAAGCAAACCGGAAAGCTTATTAAGATTCTTCGATCAGATCAAGGAGGTGAATACTTTAGTCGGAAATTTCTGAACTATCTCAAAAACAATGGTATAGTCTCATAATGGACTTTGCCTAGAATGCCTCAACTTAACGGAATTTCAGAACAGAGAAAACAAACCCTATTAGATATAGTCTAATCCATGATGAGCTTCACAGATCTTCCTGAGTTTCTTTAGGAACGGTTTAATGATAGCTATCTAATTACTAAATAAGGTTCCACCTAAAACCATTCCTACCATACTATATGAGATATGGCATGGTAAGAAGTCAAGTTTGAGTCATCTTAGAATTGGGATTGTCCGGTGATGGACAAGTTAGAGTCTAAGTCCCTTAGAGCTCGATTTATTGGATATCCTAAAAAGTTATTAGGGTATTACTTCTATCTTCCAGCAAACCAAAATGTGATTATGGGTTGACAAACTATTTTACTTGAAAAATAGTTTGTTCATGATGGTGGCATCGGAAGACAGATTAGGCTCGAGGAGAAAGTCTCTAAAGAGCAAAAAGCCAAGGAACCTAAGGAACCCAGTTAGTCTGAGCCGATCCACAATTCACTACCTCTACCTCGTAGGTCAAATAGGATTTTCCGTCCTCCTAAAGGTACTTAGGTACCATTTCAGAAGATATAGAGGAAATGTTCCTCACGGAAAATGGGGTTCACGATGATGATCCCAGAACCTATAATGAGGCAATATCAGAAATCGACTCCGAAAATTAGTTAGAGGCAATGAAGTCAAAGATTGACTTAATGCGCTCGAACTAAATCTGGATCTTCGTAGATCCACGTGATGGTATAGTACCTATTAGGTGTAAATGGATCTTCAAGAGAAAGATAGGTGCAGATGGAAATGTAGAGACATTCAAGGCTAGACTAGTGGCAAAAGGATATCAGGATACCTTCTCATTAGTGGCCATCCATCTGCACATTGCTTGCCATTGCAATATATTTCAATTACGAAATATGGTAGATAGATGTGATAACGAAGTTCATAAATGGATATCTTCAGAAAAATATTTATAAAGAACAGATGTTTGTTTTCACATCCAGTGATGGTGATCACAAAGGTCTGCAAATTGCAAAGATCCATCTATGAACTCAAGCATCTCGGAGTTGGAATGCTTCATGTAATCAAATCGTTTGATTTCATCAAGAATGAGGAGAAATCAAGTGTGTTCAAGAAGGTCAGTGGAAGCGCTGTTGTCATCCTCGTATTGTACATGGATGACATCCTCCTGATTGGGAATGATATTCCCATGCTAACATAGGTCAAAATATGATTATCTAAGAAATTTTCTATGAAAGACCTAGGTAAGGCATCCTTCATTTTTTTTTATTTTTTTAAGGTCTATAAGGATAGACTGACGAGGATGCTAGGTCTCTCATATAGAGGTGCTGAAGAGGTTCGACATGGTGAACTCCAGATCCAGGGGTATGCAGACTCAGACTTTATATCCAATAAAGCTGATCGAAAGTCGATGTCTGAAAGTTTGTTCTTGTGCAATGGTGGTACTGTAAGTTGAAAGAGTTCCAAGAAGACAGTTCTACCTCATCCGCGATTACCTCGAGACAGATACATCAAGATCAAGAGAGTCAACACCATAGATAATACACCATTTTTTTTGTGTTAAAAGGACTTATACAATACAAGGACTGAGGCTAGATCGAATGTGACCTTTTTATGATAAGCCATCTATTTGCCTTCTCATTCCTTCATGCTCCTTAAGGTTCAACCTATAGTGTGGAAGATTAGGTATTTGGAATCCTGAAACTAAATTAATGACATGTTAAATGTCTCACGAGGAAGGCCATCTGATATATCTTCTGGGATCACATCCTTAAATTCTTCTAATAACAGTTCAATCTCAGGAGGTGGGTTATTTTGAAATTTTGAGGTTAACTGAATTTCACCTTTAGGAATGACCACCAACACAATTCCAAATTCCGAACTCTCTTCTTCAAATTCTTTGAGTTAAAATGCAACAGTTTTTTTGATTGGAAAGTTAAGAACTCTCATCTTTTTTTAAAGTTCCAGACACGCTAAGTTTGGTAGGATTTAACATAATTTTCTTATCATTATGCATAAAAATATAGGTAGTTTCTCTATCAAAATTATGAGCATCCATGTCATAAATTCAAGGCCAACCTAACAAGACACTAGCTACCTCTATGGATAACACATCACACAATTCAGCAGAGTAAGATCCCATCGGAATTGATACTAGGCAGCATTCATTAATAGGAAGAGATGTTTTATCTATCCAAGCAACTCGATAAGGATGAGAATGAGGTTGAGGTTTCAGCTTTAGTCGATTAACGGTAGATTTAGATACAACATTCATAGAGCTTCCACCATCAATAATAAGTTTACAGACCTTATCCTCACATTAGGCGCAGGTATGAAAAATACTAGCATGTTTCCATATCCCGAATCTGCAGGAATGGTAACTATACATCACATGATGTTAATATGACCTACTGATTCCTCACATTCTTCCTTATTATCTTCCTCCGAATTAGCTGGTTCTAAGAGGTTAAGGTCTAGTGCATTTTCAGGTATCGTTCCCTCATATTCTGGCTCTATAGTCAAAGTATGGCATGGACATCGAGCAACTATATAAACCTTTCCATGCAATAGTGACACTATATTTGAAGAACTAGCTGATTGAGATATCATCGGAATGGATTCTCGGGTCCTAGCATCCGTGGGATTCGATCTCGGATGAGAAGGTATTATTTGTGACACTACTTGTGCGACTAACAGATTTAGACCTAAACTGTCCCGATTCGTTAGGAAAAGAAGCTTCTCTTTTAAGATGAAGTTTTATAAAATTTCTCAATTTCTAGGACTTTATAATAGTCTTCTACAAAATCTGATGAATACAAGGAAACTTCTCTCTTCAGATCGATTCGTAAACCGGTAATAAATTTAGAAACTATTTTTCATGACTTCTTAAATATATCACACCTTAACTGCAGGACCTCAAAGCAAGTCATGTAATCAATGATGCTAGTGTTTTCTTGCCTAAAAGTGTACCATTGATCTAATAACTGACTTTTATAGAAAATATGAACATATTTCTCGTGCAACTTAAACTTCATTTCCTCTGAAAGTACTATAGGTGGATGTCCTATCTACTCTAAGTCCCTTTGGACTGTTTATCAATATCACTTGGCAGAAGCTACCAACTTTATTTTTGCAAAATGGATGCAAGAGGCATCCGACATATGATACCATTCAAAATAGGCCTCTAAGTTCTATAATCAAACATGGAATGCCTCTTAATCTAATCTACCATCATAAGAGTCGACTTCAACCTTAACCCCTTTAAGTGATTCTTCAAAATCCTCATATCTATTTGGATATGCTTTAAATTGTTATCCTTGGGGTCTAAAGTGTCCAGGCTTTATATAGATTACCTAAGATACATAGATGCGAAATTCGACGGCTCTACTTCTCCTTCATAGTTCTTTCGATCATATTCATCTTTTCTATAATAATGAGAATCTTCAAAATTATTCATGGAATGGTGAATAATCGGAAGGACTATTATGTAGATTTGGGATGTCCGAAAAGACTGACTAGTGTGCATGGCATAACTCTAGCCTCTAGTAGGTTTAAGAGTTCTTGAAGAAGACTGATATATAGATTGACTACAAGGAAGGTCATCTTCCACAGGTAGCCTTTTCTTGTATCTCTTAGGGATAGTTGGCATTCTACCTGCTGACCTATGAGATTGGCCATGTCTACGTGGTTATTTATTTGGTTAGCACGAAGCTCACTAATCTTAGTGTGAAGTTGGTCTAATGACTGGCATATTTGGTTTAATATTTTTTGGAATGCTGATTGAATATTTTTGATAGATTCAAATTTTTTTTCCATAGCAATATACGCATCTTTTAGGTTACCAATAGTCATAATGGCGAGTAATCTTAATATTAGGCTAAATACTATATGTACTAAGAATTCTAGCTATAATGCTCACAATAAAATTGTAAGTTCAAACCTAATGTCAATGTGTCTGATGCGTGCAATAGCAAAAATATGCGAAGAAAATATGATGAAAGATAAAAATAAGAACCTAAGCAAGAATATAAATTATTTAATGATTTAAGAATCCAAATTTTAATAAGGAGATCATACCTTTCACAAGATGGAATTAGATACCTTCTAGTGGTGCTTGCAGGTTGAAGATAAGGGAGATCCACAAGAGCTTCCAAAGATTTTTTTTGTTGGACTGGGACTATGGAGTATGGACCATGCAATCTATGGACCGCGGCCATAGACCACGATTATGCCCGCAATGGCTTCCTTTCTCCAATGGACTCTGGCGACCTACGATGGAAGGGGAGAAGTGCTCCGTGCCTTCGGTAAGGGCTCGGGAGGAGGCTTGCAGTCGACCGACAGTGGGGTGACGAGAGGTGGCATCAAGGATGGGGGGCATCGAGGATGGGGGGATGTTCGAAGCCTCTCACTCGATTGAGACTTCTGAAGGAGATTGGAAGGGAGGGCAGAGGCTTGCAGTCGGTCGGCGACGGGAGGAGATTGAGATCGAATGGTAGAGGTGGATGGTGACAAATGGACGCAATGTCCTCGAGATAGTCATCCATGTCGAAGGACGAGGAGCCATAGTCACTGTGCAAGTCCTCATCGGGGAGGACGCACGGCGGATCGGCCTTCTGACTCCTGAGCTGAGACCTGAGGGGAGCGACGGAGGAGCGCCGAGGCCTGCTGAAGGACTCCATGGTGCTGCTGCAATGGCAACGGCAATTCGCTATAGCGGACCGAGAGAATTGAAGAGAAGGGGGGAAAGAGGAGGCAGCGGTGGGCTGTAGTGGACCGAGAGAGAGAAGGGGGGAGAATACTATGGAACCGAAAAAATGACATGGAGTTGCAACGGACCGAGAAAAGAAGGCTCTGATACCAAATTGATGCGGAGCTACAAGAAAATAAAAGAAAATAAAGGTAGATTGAAAGAGAAAAAAAAAAGCCTTGATTCAGGAATTAATTCAATCAATCAAGCCTCAAGTCGGCCTTTCTACATATAGGTGGAATCTTTAAATAGAAATACAAAAAAGCAACCTAACAGAAATCAAATTACTGAATTGTAACAAGAGAGTCCTAAGAAAATAAGAATTCCTAAATGAACCAAACCCTCCTTTCAAAATAAAATTAGGGTTAGGGTTTCTCAGCGATGCTTCCTTCTGAAATATGTACATAATCATTGATTCCCATCAACAAGTCATATTATTGCTTAATTGGTGAACAAGTTCAATTAGAATTGGCCCAGCTCATTTTAGAACACAGCACCCTGTAAAGCAATAATGTAGCAGCCGATGTAGCATCTTATCACGTACTATATCGGGTGCTATAGGCCCAATTACTAAATGAGGCCACAATGGTAAATAGCATAGAGGTTTAGGTCCAAAACCACTATGGCAGCCACTATAGCAACAGCTATGGCTGATTTTCAGAACAATAATTATGTTCAAGAAATAAAGACCATGTTTAATTATTCAAAATAGTTATACACCACCATATAAGCGCAGGGATATCTCTACTAGACCAACAAAAACAAAGAAAAGAAATATATGTGACATAGGCCTACCGAACAAAGAAAAAAGATACACAACATGTCATCATCATCATCAAGATTATCAGTTTACCATCATTACCCCAAGTTTTAAGAATCGGTGGGGCGAGGGGAGTCATGGCTGTCCCATCTGTCCCTACGAGAAAGCAGGACTTGGAACAAGGCAGGACCAAAAATCCATTGCATGTCAGGCACCCTGTCCATCCCATGGTGGTCCTGGCCAAGATGGGGAGCAAAATACCCTAGCGACTCCCACATCCCAATGTTCTCAATGGAAGGAAGCTAGCCCTCGTACGATGGAATGATTCCCTTTATGGAATGTAGTGGGATTCGGTCATGGCTTCACTCTCTGATCCCTACACAAAACCACAACAGGCATTTTCTTGACCTCTGTTGGAGAAGAACGTGGCTCTCTTTATCATTGATAATAGCTTACTCTAATGGTCAGTGTAGGGAATACAAGAAAAGATTAAAAAAAGAAGCATAAACTCCCGAACCCCCAGCTCAAAGCTGTAACAAGGTTTATAATTTCTTTGATAATTCCCGTCATGTCTTTCCCTTATTCCAATATCTTATTTATGGTTTTCAGCAAATAGTGTGAAAGCAATTAGAGAACAATATTCCTCCATAATTAGATCCCCTTAATCAAGGATGTTGACGTTCCATTTTTGTTGATGTCGTTAGCCCCTTTAGTTCAGCCTTCCTTCTACGGGAGTAGACCAAAAATGGTCTTTCATTACCATAATCTTCCTCCTCTATCTCCTCCGGATTTATTTCCATTTCTGTTGCTGCCCTCGACCTTCCTTCTGCGGGAGTAGATCAGAAATGATCTTTGGTTACCATAATCTTCCTCCTCTATCTCCTCCGGATTTGTTTCTGTAACACAGCCGCCCCCTTGAAAAACCGCCTTGTCCTCAGGCAAAATTCTGGAAATTGAAGGCAAACCTCAGCTAAATCAACCCAGGTGGCCTCATCCATGGGTCATCCTTTCCATAGTAGGACTTGTGGTACCATATTATTGCCCCACTGAATGACTTGGGTGGATAGTACAGCTTTAGGTTCAAATTCATGGTCATCTGGAATTGTCAGCACCTCTAGGAGTGCGGTTTCTAGCGGATGATCGCCCACAACCCGCTTTAGCTAGGAAACATGAGAAACAGGATGAATGCGGATGAAAGCGGGTTAGAGAAGTTTATATGCGACCAGTCCAATCTTCTTAATTATCTCGAAAGGATCACAAAAACGTGCAGCAAGCTTGGGAAATACTCTGGTTGTCACTGAATGTTGACAGTAAGGCCTCAACTTCAAAAATACTATCCCCAACCTCAAATTGGACCTCCCGACGATGAGAATTAGCGGAATGCTGCATGCAATTTAGGGCCCGCTGGAGATTGAACTTCAATTGTCTAAGAATCTCATCTCAATCCATTAGTATTGCTGCAACGACCTCCACTCTAGTCTCTCTGAGAAGGAAGTGCTGCAGTGTAAGCGGCAGTCGACCATAGACAATCTCCAATGGAGATGTTCCGACTGCTGACTGAAAGAAAGTATTGGAAGAATACTCTGCCCATGATAACCACCGGGCCCACGATTGAGGAACAATGGAGAAAAGTCTCCAGGCAATGATTTAGGACTTCGGCCTGGCCATCTGTCTCTAGATGGTAGGCAAAGCTCATTTTGAGTAGTGTCCCTTGCAACTTGAAAATTTTCTACCAAAAAGTACTCATAAAGATAGGATCTCGATCACTCACAATTGATTTAGGGACCCCATGTAAGCGAATGACCTCCTGTGTAAAAATCGAAGCCATTGAGCGAGCTGTATAGGGATGTTTGAGGGGTAGAAAATGGGCATATTTAGACAATCTGTCCACCACCATCAAAATACACTCAAAGCCAAGGGACTGGGGAAGCCTGGTGATGAAGTCCATGGAGAGTTCCTCCCATATGGCATCTAGGATCAGAAGGGGCTGCAGTAGTCCAGCCGGCTGCATTGCCTCATATTTGGAGCATTGGCATAGCAAAGAGGAGGCCACAAACTTCTAAATACTCTTCATCATGCCATGCCAGCATCAGTCGAAAGCCAAGTGGTGATAGATCCTATAGGCTCCAGAATGTCCCCCAATAGCAGTCGAGTGATACTCGGCAATGAGTTTTGGAACCCATATAGGATTGGCTAGTAGCACCAATCGGCCACGAAAAAACAAGCGACCCCAAACCAAACAAAAATGTGGCCGGGATGCAGAACCACACCAGAGATCATTAATGACGGCCTGTAAATCCTTATCTTCACCAACTTCCTCGTTGATCGCAACGAGATCCAGCCAAATAGGAGCGCTAAGGGTGGTGAGCTCACTTTCGTCATCCTCCCGAGACAAGGCATCCGCAGCTCGGTTGGTACACCCAGACTTGTAAAGCACCTCGAATTCATAGCCCAATAGCTTGGCCACCCAATTTTGCTGAGCTGGAGTGGCGATCTTTTGCTGAAGTAGGTACCACAAGCTGCGATGGTCAAAGCGAACCATAAATTTCCATCCCACGAGGTAAGGTCATCAGTGTTGTACAGCAAGAACCAATGCCATAAGTTCTTTCTCATATGCAGATTTGGAGAGCGAGCGTTCAGAAAGTGCCTTGCTAAAATAAGCTATCGGGTGACTGTCCTGCATTAAGCCAGCACCCACTCCTTTGCCAAAAGCGTCACATTCAATGATAAATTGTTTATTGAAGCCTGGCATACCTAGGACTGGTGCAAATACCATTGCTTGCTATTGATCTTCAAATGCCTTCGGAGCAACAGCATTCCATACAAACAGTACCTGGGCATCCTTCTTGAGCAGGGCCATAAGAGGCTGAGCAATTTGACCATAATTCCTGATGAAACGCTGATAGTACCTCATAAGTTCGAGGAATCCATGAATGGCTTTCACTGAACGTAGGACTGGCCACTGAAGGACAACAGAGATTTTTGTGGGATCCATTGCCACCCTGAAAGCCGAGATGATGTGACCGAGGTATTCTACCGTCAATTGCCCTAGCTGACATTTCTTATGGTTGGCTTTAAGATGATTCTCCTGTAAGAGCTACAGGACACATGACAAATGTTGCAAGTGTGCCTCCCATGTAGGACTATATATTAATATATCATTAAAAAAGGACCAAAATAAAGCAGCGAAGATAAGGTCTGAAGATGTCATTCATAGTTGCCTGGAATGTAAAAGGTGCATTCGTCAAACCGAATGGCATGACCAAAAATTTATAATGGCCACTATGTATCCAAAAGACTGTCTTTGGGATGTCACATTCCCGGACTCGGATTTGGTGGTAGCCAGAACGAAGGTCTATTTTGGAGTAGTGTGCGCCCTGCAATTCATCCAACATTTCTTGTATAACTAGTATTGGGTATTTGTCAGTTATTGTTACTCGGTTGAGCTCTCTATAATCCACACAAAACTACCAGCTTCCATCCTTCCGTACTAGAAGTACTGGGCTTGAAAATGGGCTGGAGTTGGGTCTAATAATTCCTACATGCAACATTTCAACGACCAACCATTCTATTTCATCTTTTCGAATATGACCATACCTGTATGGCCAAACGGAGATTCAGTTGGTGCCTGATATCAGCTCAATGCAGTGGTCTAATGGGCGAGGAGGCAGGCCGTCAGGTTCACCAAATACTGCCTCAAATTTCGTCAGAAGCTGCTGGAGCTCACTTTGTTGTCGATTCGAGAGGATTGTTGTGGATGTGTAGGCAAGTTCATACCAAGGCCCAAAGATCTGCATCTACCATTTTGAAAAAAGACCGGAGACCCACTTAAGTCCGACAAAGGGCTGGGTCGCCTGTCAAAGTGATCTGGGTTCCATTCATCCCAAAGCTAAGTGTCATATTCTTCCAATTGGCTTTGACGTCTTCCAAGGTAACGAGACATGCCACTCCTAAAATCAGGTCCACTCTGCCAAGGTCAAATAGGTAGCAATTTGCAGTGAAAGGGCACGACCCAATTTGCACCTTTAAATCAAGGCATACTCCTGAAGACCTGATGTCCATCCCCTAGCTTGACCCCAAAGCCCGGAGTCAGAGTAATAAGTAGCTACAATTGCTTAATTAAAGCCTAGGACATGAAATTATAGCTTGCTCCACTGTCAATCATAACAACGATACTGTGCCTATTAATTATGCCGTGTAATTTCATGGTGCAGGATCCAGTTATACCTCACACAAAGCAGAGTAACAAGTCCAATGGTGCTACTTTGGTATTCAGCCCATGTAATAAGTGATGCCTATGTGATAAGTGGGTTGGAGGTCTAGTACCTTATTAAAAAAGATCCATTTGTGTAAGTTCTCTGCGTGGCCCATTATCTAAATTGTCAATAGTCCCAACCGAATCTAATGGCCACATCTGTCTCCATAACTTCGAAATCACCTACCTCCACGCAATTTTCATCTTCTCCCACGATTAACGCCCTTAAGTCTTTGAGCGGGTAGACGTGTCGGTGAGTATAGTTGACGGCATCGAAAGCACAAGCCCTTGTTCCTGAGGTCGTGGTACTCCTAATTGGAGAGTCAGCGTGTCACTCGGTGCTAGGCAACGGGCTTTTGTGCATTGGTCATGGTGGTAGGTTGCGCGGGCAGCGCGCATTAAGGCACATGGTCACGGTCAGTGAGTAGATGGGCTGCAGTGAAGCCATGATTGGACACTGCTGGTGTAGCGGATGCTCTGGCTAAGGATGAGTAGCACTGTGCCGCTGCATGTCTGCCTGGGCTTCGAGCCACGTCGCCACTGAGAACCAATATAGTGTTTTCAAATTGGAGCTCAATTTCGATGCACCTTGCCAATTCCATCGCATGGTTGAGGTTGTTGGGTTTATGGATGTGCAACGGATCACGAATCGCCTCTTGCAATCCATTCATGAAGAATTCTAGATAGTGCGAGGCATCCAATCCTGGGACCAAAGTGGCCAACTCAATGAAGCTACTGATGTAGTCCACCAATGTCATTTGTCGAGGGGCAGCGAGGCTTTCAAAGGAATTTCTTGTCTGTCGTCCGTCGAACTGCTGAACCATCTCAGTAGTTAATGTACGCCAAGCCATATTAGGGTAGCATTGTCTCAACCATCGAACCAGTGGAGGGCAAGACCCTCCTTGCAATCATCACCACGGATACCTTCTGCTCATCTCTGGTACTGCGGATTTCAAAAAATTGCTCTGCACTAGCGATCCACCCAATCGGGTCTATCCTATCAAAGCCTGGAATGTCATTTTTGTGCAAAAAAAAAAGACACCTTTGATGAATTTGGAAGCATCGTGGTCTAGTTGTTGGTGGCCAAGGCCATCGGGTGTTGTGTCAATAGTGTAATGCATGGAATGCCGTACCAGGCCGAACCATCCGATACACCCCATACTGAGCCGAACCGACAGGAAACCGGTCCAGTTCGGCCCTTTTTTCGATAAACCCCCCGAACCGCTCGATTCGATATAGTACGGATTGTACCGAAGGTTTGGTCCCATATGGGGTGGTACGATACCGTTATGAGACGGTATGGTACCGGTATGGGGCGGTACGTACTGGTACGGTATAGTTTTCTTTTTTTCTTTTTTTTGCTATTGGATGGGATTTTTTTGGTTTTCGTATTCATGATATGGGACAGTACGGTACAGTACCATACCGACAGGCAACCGGTATGGATTAAGGTACCGAGTCCACGAACCTAAGTGTAATGGATTCCACCAAGTCCGAAGCCACAGCCTTACCTCGGATAGAAACTGTCAAGTCAATCAAAAGGGACTTCACTTCAGCAAATCGATGATCAAATTGCTTGGTTATATCAGATTGGAGTTGAGGATGTTAAGTCTCTAATTTGGCTTCAACGACAGCAATCGTTCTCTCCAATGAATCAACTCTGGCCTCCATCTAGGTTCATGGCATGAAATAAAGAAGATGGCAGGTTGAACCAAATTATTGGAGGAAGAACGTGGCTCTCTTTATTATTGATAATAGTTGACTCTAATGGTCAGCGTAGGAAATATAAGAAAAGAAAAAAAAAAGAAAAAGAAGCATAAGCTCCCCAACCCCCAGCTCAACGCTGTAACAAGGTTTACAATTTTTTTTGATAATTCTCGTCATGTCTTTCCTTTATTCCAATATCTTATTTATAATTTTCAACAGATAGTGTGAAAACAATTAGAGAGCAATATTCCTCCATAATCAGATCCCTTTAATCAAGGGTGTTGACCTTCCATTTTTGTTGCTGTCGTTGGCCCCTTTGATTCGGCCTTCCTTCTGCAGGAGTAAACCAGAAATGATCTTTGATTACCACAATCTTCCTTCTCTATCTCCTCCGGATTTATTTCCATTTCTGTTGCTGCTATTAGCCCTTTGATTCGACCTTCCTTCTGCGGGAGTAGACCAGAAATGGTCTTTGGTTACCGCAATCTTCCTTTATCTCCTTCGGATTTATTTCCATTTCTGTTGCTGCTGTTAGCCCTTTTGATTCGGCCTTCCTTCTGCGGGAGTAGACCAGAAATGGTCTTTTGATTCGGATTTGTTTCTGTAACAACCTCACATGTTGATATGTTTTTGAAGAAAAGCAGAATTGGGTCCCAAACCTAATGTCTCAATGCCTCCCTTTTGAGGTGTCATGAACTATTATGCCTATCATAGCATCACCCCTACTGCCACAACTAAATGCTACAAATAACAAAGAGAGTGAAAGAAAGACAGGAAGGAAGAGAGAGGGAATAACCAATGCGATTTCAACGACTATGGTTGGTTGCTCATCACCAAGAAGCTCCTAGTTAAGATGAGTATTTTGAAAATCGAGGAAACCATGCCCCTTTTTTATTTGGTACGAAATTGTGATATGTTGTAGAGTAAGGATCAATCTTGTAATTTTTTTAATGTTTAATATATAATCTATTTTTATGAAGTTGCAACATTTTCAAGATCAATCAGTTATTAAAATAATAAAAAATAGCAAGAAAAAATGTAGCATTTTAACATCATTATTACACATGCTAAGCTTTTGCGTGCATGTTTTTGGTAAATTCTGGGTTCACTCGTTAGCACCCAAAATTAAATCTCATTTAAAACTATTCTAGCCAAAATGCTATTTTCAGGTTGAGAAAAGCATATGAAGTACCCATGGGGTTGTCTTGAAAAACAATTTAGGAAAACTATTTTCCATAATTTCTTTGATTATAATTTATTTCTAATAAAAATTAATTAAGATTAAAAAAATATATATACTAGATGTTGGAACTAGTCAACTTAAAGCTGATTTCTAATTATTTATCCTATACTTCAATAATTATGTGAAATAATCAAATCAAATAATATTATTAATTAAATAATTTATTAAAATTTGAATAAATTAATGTAAAGTTGAGAAATATATAGATACATAATCAAGTAATTTAGAGGCAGAAATGATTGTTTTTAGAATTTTGTGTTTTGATTCAATTTGTCAAATAAAGATTATTTAGAATTTATAAATAAACTTCATTAAATGTTAAAAATTGGAAAAAGAATAGCGAATTTAAAGCTAAGTTTTAAGTACTTACCATGCATTTCGATAAATATCTAAACTAATCAAATTAAATTATAATCACTAATTAAATAATTACTTAAAACTTGCAAATAAAGTGAAGAACATAAAGTTGACAGCAAAAAATAAAGATACATTATTACATCCCCATGCAATTTAGAGACACAAACGAAGGTGAGTGTAGCAAACATCGACCTTACTCTTAAATCATAGTTATATAATCAAGTTTAGAAATTTTAATTTTTAAAATAATTACTATAAATTGAACAATAAAGATTTCAAGTAGACCATAGCTTGGTTTTGAAAATTTGTTATTGAAATTGCAGATTGTGCATCTGTTCCTGACCAAAAAGAACCTGGTAGTAAAAACGCGAAAGGACCCAAATGTTAGGTGGCATCATGGGAAAATGGGGACGAACTAACACCACTAGATATGCAATTACAGTGGACTAGACAATAAAGGTGCTAGAGTCACCTGACTGAAACAATACTTGGTGGATGGCTTTATCAATATTAAGAAATCTCTAGACGTAATTGCAGATGTTCGAGTGACGTTGAGGGAGTATCCACAGAATCTGATGGAGGCTAAGATGGTCATTAAACCTCAAAGGGAAGTAGTTGAGCATTGGGCCTAGGAGAGATTTGTTTGCAAAGATTAAGATGATGATCAGGATTTCGATCCAAATGACATGGAGGCAACTCATCTACAAGAAGTTATATGGGCCTCTATAGGGGAGCAGTGGTAACACGACAAGGTCACAAGGCATAGAGGGCAATTTGGGTAGTTTAAGTTCAGAAGGGTGGTGACTCTATTGCAATAGGGGGATCATGCTCACGTGATCAAACAACCAAGATACATAGGAACCAGTCCAACAAGATGTGACCATCCAGGATATGGATCTTGCAGCACATCCAGATCTGGAATGAAAGCATCCCAAAATTAATGACTACATAAGAAAAAGAAATAAGGATTGCAATCAACAAGTGGTACCATTTCAACCACATCCCAGTATTTGCCACAACGAACACTCTATGTCCCATCTATGATCAAAAAGGTGCAAAAGGTTGGTCCAAGTATGGAGCTTCTTATACCCTATGGTCGTGTTTGATGATCCAAATGGGATCACCAAGATGATTTTAGATCAATGGTGATCCTTATCCCAAAATAATTTGATCCTTGATGATCTAAGATCACCATGTTTGATATGTTATATTCCAGTAATTAAAGTTAACCAGATATCCACGTGTAACTTGTTTAGTATTCCATAGGAATCAAAGATTACTAACCATATAATACCAAAACTATGCATGATATTCCATAAAATATATATGTTAATCATATAAATTATTAATCCTATAAAGATATGTTAACTGTTATTATAAAATTAATATTTTTATTTATACTTATAATATATTATTTTTAATACTAATATTTATTTTGATTAGAAAAATAAGCAAATAGAAGTAATATACTAAATAATTTTATTATATAGATATAAAGCACAATAATATATTTCTATTATAATTTAAGATTATAATTGAATAACAATATGATAATAATATGATTAGTAATATACTATAGTATAATATATATTATAAATACATTCTATGTAACATCAATATAATATAATATAACATAATATATACAATATTGATATAATATATTAATGGTATACTAATATATCAATTTTTCTCGTTGGACTAAGAGGCATCTTTATCCCCAAATTTCAGTCCAAGATCATTATCTTGGGATGATCTTTAATACCTGACTTCAAGGATGGGTATCCTATCATTGGGTTGGCCGGTATTTCAAGGGGAGGTGATTGGGATCACTACTATATAGGATCACCGTGGTGCAACCAAACACGATAATGTTGCACCACAGTGATCTTGTCATCTCCACACCCTTGTCATCTCCACCCACATCAACCTTGATCTTAGGATGATCATCCCATACCAAACGCCCCCTATGAGATACAATGGACCATATTTGCACTAGATTGGGGATAACAAAATCTGGATTTAGAGTTACAAAAGCTGCTAGTATACCCCTGGGATAATACTTATATGTGATGGTTGGTCTGGATCGACTAAGACGAGCATATCAACTTCCTGGTCTATTATAACAAGAATACCTTCCCTACTTCAATTGACACTTCCAAAAATGTTCATGACTTATTCACTCTAGGCTTGCTAAGGGACAATTGATGAGATTAAGTTGTGCGAGTGGTCATAGACAATGATTTGAACTACAAGATGGCGAACGATTTGATGATCATGAAGCTTACACCTATACAGGACAGCATGTACAAAAAAATTATATGGTGGTGAACAAGGTTCACGATGCCAATGCTGGGGCCTAGAATGGTCGGCCAGTAGCATGGATTGGTACACCCCATGCCATTCCATGTTGAGCTCGAATCAATATAGCAGAGAGGACAGAGAGGGAAAACAAGAGAGGAAAAGAGGGGGGAGGGAGGGAGAGGGAAAAAGGGAGAGAGATGGTGAAGGCCAGTGGAGCACGGCCCAACACGATGACAAGAACAGATGAGATGAAGAACATGCGAGAGGAAAAGAGAGACAAAGGGAGAAGGAGAGGGGGGAAGGGCTATGAAAGGGTCATCGATGGCTGTTAAAGGGCCACCAACGATCGATAGAAACCATCAGAAGGCTGAAGGATGGGCTTTGCCCTCCTAATCGAAACAAAGATCATTCACTTTTATTTATCTTTTTCTTTTATAAAGTTTAAGTGAAGTCGGCAACTCCATTTCCGGCTTCTCTTAAAGTATGCAAAAAAAAAAAAAAAAAGATGAAGTCGACAACGAGGTTGCTGACTTCACCTGAACTTTGCAAAATAAAAAAATAAAAAAAAACAAGTGTGGATGACCGCCCCTGTTTTGATCAGGTGGAGGGCAAAACCCTCATCTAGCCCTCCAATGGCTTCCACGGCTCTTTGGCCACCTCAACGACCCTCTCTATTCTCTCCCTCTCCCTCCCCCTCTCTTTTCCTCTCTTTTCTTCTCCCTCTCCCCCTCTAGTTTCTTGTTTCGAATGCCCATTGTCCTGGCCGACCATCGGCATAGCTTGGTACACTTTGAACTAAGCAGTTTGGGACAATTCCACAATCCTTGGTGGTGAAGGATGTTCAGCACTTGCTTAGGGTGAAGTCAGAAGTGGAAAATAGGGAAATGATATCAAATGACAATCAAGGTTCGTTCTCCTCATGCTAAACCCTATGCTAGCACCATCCTATTACAATGTCGGTATGCCCGATATAGGGATCGATTTAGCACACTGAGTGTCAGTACGCCCCCTTATACCGCCACATAAATATGGTACCTCTATGGTCTAGTACAATCAATGCACATTGGTACCAACTGATGCAGCAAACCTCGTCTATAATCATAACTAGATGCTTGCTCTAATGAAGAAACATACACAAGGGGAGCTTCTTAGGCCAAAGGTGATAAGATTTGTCACAAACTATAGCATTAACGATAAATCTAGTAAGGGACCTATGATGACATGATGGCTAGAGGACATCATGATTTGCCAAGGGCGACAAGGGACGACACGTTGAGGGTGTTACATTGAATAATGACTTTTGGGATGGATGCTTCGAGGTCGTCAAGGTGGTGCAAGCTTTGTGAGTGGTGCTTGAGTTGTAAATAGAAAGAAGCACCCTCAAATGGATAATATATTTTCCAAGATATCAACTTACAAATATGAGATTGTACAAGCAACGAACCATAAGAAAATAGCACCATATTCATGCATCACTGAGGACAAATAAAGCAAGCAAGTAGAACTCGCTCAAATCTCAACCCTCACTATCCTTCAATGAATAATTTGTGGACGGTCATTGGTATTTATTAATGTTCTGATATTTTCTGCATGGACTACCATCTAACTTAAGCACCAATATAACCATTAGGGATATGCAAGAAAACCGACCAAACTGCAAAACTACAATTATATATTTTGGTTCAGATTGGATCGGATTTTTCCAAATTCAGTCTGGTTTTGGATTGGAACTTCTTGGAACAGGAAAAATTGGTTTGGTTTTGATTTGATTTTTAAAAAAAAAATTTCTAACTTAAACCGACCTGACCGGCATATATACTACCCAACCTAGAATGAGTAAGCCAACCCCGTTCACCAATCGCACTGAAACCCACAAGCATGACCTAACATCTGAAACACCCAATGCCCTTTAGGTTATAAACTCTCACTACTAAGCTTGGCGACGAGACTTATGAAAATTCTTTCTTTTAAAGTGAGAAAGTATCATGTAAATAGTAGATGTGTGAAACTAAATTGAACCAACACCCTTCCTCATAGAATGAGCCTTATATATATATATATAAAGCAGTTCAATTCAATGGTTCGATTCCCTTCAACCCTAGCCACGGCCTTCATGCTCTTGAAGCGCCCTTGGCCCACTCTCCTCGCTACTTGGCCCCCTTCCTTACTATCATCAGAGGAGGCACTTCTCCTCAGCGTATTCAACAATGTCTCCTTCCCACTCTTCACTCTCTCCCCTCAATCTCTCCACTTTGCCTACCTCCATCTCTCCACTCCCACAAACCCATCCTTGTTCTCCAAAACCCTAGCTCTCGATTGTCAACGTCTTCCATGAGCATCAAAACACCAAAAAGGTCCCTCGATGCCTCTTTCTTGGATCGGAAGGAGTCCAACCTCCATTTCATCAAATATCAAGGTAGCAAGATAACCCATAGAAGGATTGTGTCTGCAACGAGGATCATTTTATGTTAGGTTAGGTTACAAATCAGGAAATAGGGGGCTTACTGGTATTGGTTGAGCCAAGAGATCTTTCGCAACCATTAATAATAGCACAGGAAGCAAGGGTAGAGAGAGTGGACCAAAGGGCAGCCTCTCACTAATCTCATATTCAAGGTGGAATGTAGGGGACTAAAGAGGGTGATGAGTCTAGTTGCAGGCATTCTAAAGATTATAATCAAAGATTTGATTGTAGCACATATGGTTCAATGCATCACATGCGGGCCTCTAGGGCTAACTAGAAAACTAGGACAAGGAGAGGAGGTAGCAAGTCAACAAGTGGTGACAAGTTAGACCTTGAGAGGGAGTTAGCAAGGAAGGATCGAGCATAGCCACAAGAAGTTCATGTCAAAGGGGGCAATGTCAATTGATTCAAGAGAGACAACTGGTCAAATGCAGGTCTAAGGCGTTGACATTGAGATGCCTCGAGTCATCAGATCCTAGTTTGCCTACATCTTGCGGTACCAGCAATTATGATAATGATAGCTCAAGTGATGATAGATCTAGTAATCATAGTGGTCATAGTAGAGAGAGCAAGGCACAAGGAATCAATCCATTCACTAACAAGGTAGAGTTTACCCTGCCATGCAAGACCAGACCATGACCTTGGAGCCAGACCTAGATCTAGATATCAGGGTGAGAAGCTGCTTGATTATATGAGGGAGGCAATATTGTTGCACCATGCAGCACACTGATCATGGATATTCTAGATCCTTATGAGGAGCTAAGGATAACTGAGAAATGTTGGCATCAAGGATACCCAAAGTTTAGGGCATTGAGAAGCTCAAAGTAAACCAGGCAATCTTCATCAACCAGAACAAGTTGGAAAAGCTCGAGGTGAGTCGCAATGCATCTTGTTCCATGCAGAAAGCAAGACACCTCATCCCACGAGATTTGGATCATTGACCATTCAAATTTATTATATAGAGCACATCCTTTCCTTTTACCTCTTGATAACAAAAATTTTCATCCCAATCCAATAGGAAAACTTTATGCAACATCTTTGTATCAGGTTCTCTCCTTTACAAACAACCTAAATTCTAATTCAAAGCATGTTTTGCCCCTAACAATGCATCAACTAAATTTTCCTTTCCTTTGAGATAGAAAATTGTAAAAGAAAGGAATCAATTTAAAATAAAAAATTGAAGAGATATGAAAATTTTATTTCTTGGGTTTAACTCCCAAACAACTAAGTCATTTTTCCTTTACTCTCGAAAACAGAAAACCCTTAGGATATTGCTTTTGGATTTTTTCAAAAGCATGCTAATGACTAATTGGTTCTTAGAAAAGATAAGTACATCTATGGATTTCAAAAGATGGGCCATGAACATTTAATAAGATGAAATGGACCTAGACGTTACAAGCCTAAGGATTGGACAATCCACAATTCATCTAGCGATCCAAATTGATCTTGACTTAAAGATCCAACCTAGATGGCTGAAGACCATTTTCATATGAATCAACGACATAGATAATGGGTTCCATGATCCTAACAACCATGACCAAAATATTAAGAAGCATTGTAGGCTTAGAAACTTGGGAGAGAGTTAAGAGAAGGGGCCTGGGTTGGTTGTTCAGATTTTGCTGAGGGGGAAATAGGTATGCTATGTTTTTCAATTTTAAAAACAGGAAGGCACACGTTTAACTAGCATGGCAAAGTCAGTGTGTGATGATAGGTGAGGCTGCATAGCATCCACTTCCAACCAAAGAGCTTTTCTAATTGGAGCTTAAAGGTAAAGTTAATTGCAGTATTCATATGGATAGAAACAAAGCATAAAAAAAAGGTGTCCCAATGCATGAGGCTCCCTCCACTACAAGATCCAATAGGGTCAGATATATGCAACCTTGTCCCGCATGCAGAGAGGCTATCTCCAAGTTCCGAATTCATAACACCTGCTTCATAATGGAGCAACCTTACCATTGCATCAAGTCCTATCCTCACATTGAAACAAAGCATACAAAATTTTTTAAAAAAAAAAAAGAAGAAGAAACAAAAAGTCAAGAATGTGCTCAGACCTTGAATATGTGCACCTCTTAAATAGTGTCATTTGCTCATTTACTTATATTCAGATAAAACAATACAAAGTCAGAAACCAACCAACCTGCCACTGCAGCAATTTTGGAGAGATTAAGTAGGCGCCTTCTATTGGCAAGAGATGGTACTTTCTTCAGCTGTGCAAGCTCTTGTTCTTCATCAATCAACAATGAAGAGCCATCACTAATGGATAGAGCCAAGGCATGAAAAGTTTCTGAAGCAGAGGAGAATTGGTTTAAAAATATCTCATGAAGCCATAACAGATCTTTATGATCTTTCAAAAAAATAGCTAGCTCATCCTGGAATTCTTCTCCAAGCCTCAGCAACTTGGCAAACTGATGACTCTTAATCAATTGTTTAAAGACAAAAAAGCTGAACCCTCCTTTAGGCCCAACGCTGTCATGCTGCGCCATTTATCAGAAGAAGAAGAAGTGACAAGAAAAATTATGAGCAGATAACAACAGAAGAATGAAAAGGAAGAAACTCAACTCACACACACACACATAGCACAGCACGCGCGGACGCACACATATATACATATACATACATACATACATACATGTATATCTCTATGTATATATACATATACATATACTGATATACATACATGTGTGTATAGATGTATATGTTGAACACATATCATTAAACTCTACGCAAATTGTTCCCAACTTGGAAACAACATATACCAAAGTTTCCAAGGAACAAGTTTTAGAAAAAGGACCTTCAAAACAATCTGATACTTACATCGGATCATCAAATACCTATATCATTACGTCCATGGCACCCAAACTTTCCTCTTGAAAAGAAAATTGCCATATAGATATTCTAGATACAAGAGAAGAAAATATTCAAAAGATGCATTTCTAAGAGAAGCATGTTCATACCATTAGGCTACGGAGGAGCCCAGTATCACTAAGGTCATAACATATATGCCACAAAGTTTTGTAGCTTTCGTGTCGCTTAGCAATTGAGAGGATCGATGAAGTAACCTCTCGAAAAATAACTTCTTTTAGACTGGGGTCATCAATGCCCTTGCATGAATCCTGAAAAGGAAAAAAGGAAACAACAAAGAAGAAAATTCATTTCTGTTTGAGTTTGTTTTCTTTAACTAGAAAAACTAGATGGTAAGCACTCCAAAAGAATCATTGAGACAACTGTATTTTATTGGAGAAAAAATAAATTTGGTATAGCTTATAGAACATGACATTGTCAATGAACCTAATCAGCACAAACTTATATCAAGTTAAAGAGCTAAACAATTCTGAACTACGCTCTGAATTTAGAATTGAAACATAGTGATCAACATACATACTTCTCATATTCATATATATTGAAAAGTGAAACATTTCACAATATTATGCTAATTGAAGAAGTTAGACAGTAAATGAAATCATCATGATAAATTGGTAATATTTAGGGGTTGTTTGCTTGCCTGCAAATATGTTTGCTTGCAGAAGGATTTACAATTGCAAATAGAATTCTGCATCTTTTTTTTTTTTTTAATCTGCATTTGCAAAAGCTATATTATTTGGTTTACCTATAACTCATAACAACAAATGCATTTATAGTTTTTCAGTCGTATGATGCTGAAAGAGGGGTTGTAACCACTACAATTGACTTGTTAAGATTAGCCCCTTCAAAACAGGAGGGAACCAACCATCACTAGAAGAGATGGACACATACTTAGAGAGAGTGAGAGAGGGATGGGGCACTAGTGGTGGAGGCAGAGGGGCTGCTGGTGGTAGTGGACGAGACAACCACGAGAACAAGGGAAGTTGGGGACAGACAAAGAGGCCAGTAGCATGGTCGGGACAAAAGGGGGCAGCCACTCAGGACAACCATGAGAAGAAGGAAAGTTAGAGACAGAGAGGTAAGGGGCCAGCAGTCCTGGTGGGAAAGGGCACAGCTGGTGGCGGTGGAGGATAACAACCATGAAGAGGGGTGGTGGGTGCGGGGGGGCAGGAACTGGTGGTAATGGAGCATAAATAGGACCATGTAACATTTGTTAAGTTTGATATGTTATTCCTTGGTTAAGAAAAATTGAAGCTGGTAACAAGGAACCTCCTGGATCTTGACGGTATTGTTCAGCTACAAATTCAGAAATTTTTCTTGGAAATGCCAGATACAAAATCTGGATTCAGATTTATACCAATTGACTTAAAATTCTGAGACAGAATTCACAGATACATCAACAGTCTTAAAGGTCAAACACATACAAAAAAGGAATTTCCATTTTTATAACGCAAGTTCTGTCATTGGGTTAATGTCTAATCTGGATGCTGCCACGAATTAGGGGTAATTGACATCCACCCCCAAGATTGACTGCCTTTTGATATTTTATCCTTGTTGACTGAATATTTAGTTCTTGCCCTTTTGGTTTCGATGGCCATTTTATCTTTAGTCCCTAGTCTTATGCATACTTATGCACAACTAAGCAAAACAGCTATGACTATGTGCCCAAACAAGCTTCACCGTATGTAGAACACTGGCCTAATGGCCAACAAGGACTCCACAAAAATCAGTAATTGTTCCAGGACTAAACATAAAAAAGCATGCAAACAAAGGACTAAGTGGTAACTTCTCCTTGTGAACTAGGAAATCAATGAGTTGGTTAAGTGGCAGACAGAAAAACCAACGGGGGATTAAACTAGTCAGATGGCTCCAGTACAACAAAAAAAAGATAGAAATATATTGATGGCTTTCATGGAATTCTAGGGTTGTTATAACTACTTGTAATATTAGCAAATACATGAATTTGATCAAGTCAACCAGGCCACAGTCAAATACATCTAGTTAACACCCAACTATAGGAGCTGCAATAACTTGCTTGGTTATCAAAAACTAATTACCAAGCTTGATAGAAACAAAGGTTGCTAATTTATGTGGTATCTATTTGGCTTAAAAGCAAGTTGTATTGCCAGACAGACAGGTAATATATTGGTAACTAAAGTTCATTTCACATGAATTCTTGTAAACACCCAACATGGTTAGAGTATTATTAGAAATGAATCTTTGGTGTACTATACGATGCAACCAGCAAATGCTATGACCAGCTAGACCATGCAAAGCATCGCACGAGCCAGCGGATTCAGGGGCAAAGACTCCAACAAGTTTGTAGTAGAATAATTTGCTTATAAATTTTCCATTAGGAACAATATTGAATTTTAGCCAGTTTCCATATTTGTAGAAGAATAATTCTAGCATGTTTTCCTATTGTCGAGTCCTATTTCAAGTGTGATTCAGAGTTCTATACTCATGGTAGAATAACTCTAGCATGTTCCATTATTATCAAGTCATATTTCGAGTATGACTCTATATCAAGTTTAATGCTCGAATTAGGGTTAGGAGATCATATCCTATATATATGCGTTAAATATATTGTATAGAGTAGCCTTTTGACATATTACTTTTTCTTTTGAGAGAGAGAGAGAGAGAGAGAGAATTTCATTCACTAAGTGAAAGAATCTTCAATCTAGTTTACTTTTATTTGCGTGTTGATCTTCAAAGTGTAACCTCGTCGATTGTCAATCAAATCACCCCTTCTTGCATCAATCTTAGAACTATCACCAGATAGAGTACAATATCAATCTAGATTTATATACATAGCAAAATGACCGATTCTATTTATTAAGTCATTCCAACATTTTCAAGACATCCCAAAGTATTGCAAACAAACTATGCATTAGCTCACAAGATCAATTAGGATATGATCCAAATTCCAAAGAAGTAACACTCTATCAACTTGACATAAAAAATGTACATTATGTATTTAAATCAGCAAGCAAATCTAAACGGCAAGCACTTTTTCAGAGAAACAAGGGAGCAGAAGAAGTTTATGAAGGAGAAAGTGAGCAAATGTGTTATTTGAATAGGAAGAGAGCTTCTAATCAAGTCATCAATCACCATAGAATAAAGCATTGTGGGCAATAAACCATTTTGTCATTTCCATCCCAGAAACATAATGGTCATAGAGAAGTTTATATTATAACCAGCCAAATGCAGTTATACAACATCATGAAGTATTTGAAGCTGATCATAAATTTCCTACTAACAAAGTGCATGATGTAGAATTTGAATAGACATATGTTTTTAGTTGACCAATACAGTATTAATTGGATACTAAAATTATGGATCTGGAAAAAAATTGGATATTGACAGCACAAACATAAATGCAGATATAAATAGGATAGTTAAACTTTGCAAACCACCATGTCAGAAAAGATATCACTGCATGAAAGAAAAATTAAGTCTAATTTTTTTAGTAATATCTTTACTTCATTTTCTTTTAAAGTTCACAAGAGCTATAAGAGATTAACTAGAATTGTAGACTGAACTAGATATTCGGATATGGATGAGATAGCTGTCTATCCATATTCATATCTACTTTTCTTGGACACATATGGATACAGACAGATTTTACTTGGATGTTAAAATTTGTATGCATATTCAAATGGACTCGGATATGGAAATGGATCCAAATAAATATTATCCGGTCCATTTTCATGCCTGGCTAGGATTGCAAATTTATTGCCAAAGAATGACCTCTTAATCTAACTGCAGTTCCAACATTGGCTACAATCGCAGCCAGCCAGAAAATATGATAATCGCATAAAAAAAAATCCTGGCAATATCATTGCCTTCTAACCTCGTTATCAGAGCTATGAGCTGCAACCTGATATAATGGAACTGAATTCTGGTATACCCAATTGTGTATTCAACTTCATTACGCTTCGTATGATAAGCAGGAATCAACCTAAAAGATTACTTATCCTGAATTAAAGAAAAATGTGATATTAAGAATACAAAATACAGTATATGCTCATCAAATTAAATCAGAGAAATTTATCTAGAAAAATGATGCCAAAAACAGTAAATAATGATAGGGATTGCAAAAATTTACCTGGTATTTAGCATCTACAAATCTTTTGGCTAGTTCATATAGGGAGCCAAGAAGTTCATCTCTTCTTATACAGTACTCTTCCACCAGACCTTTGTGTTCTTCCCCACGTTCAATTTTAGCAGTGATAATACCAGTATATGCCTCGAGTAAAACATCTGAGAGTTCTTCTAGTTCAGACCATAATTTTGATTTCATGGACAGATCAACTGCAATTGCTTCCTTTAAAAGCTGCATTATAAAAGATGCTATGCTCCACAGGCCTGACCGTACAACAGGTTGGCAGTTCCAAGGTGTCAATCCCTCAGGAGAAGGATACCAGTTCTTGTGCTCATCTCTATGGCGCAAAGCCGTACGAATTAATGTTGTGCAGGCACTTGAGATTTCACAACCTCGTTGCATCAGAATAAAAAACGGCTGCTCTCCGCCAATTATATAATGAAGTTGATGAGATAAACAAGAAAACATCTCCTCTATGTCAGAAACTCTACTATAGAATACTTCAGCATTATCTCGATCCATTAGAAGAACAGTATTTCTGCGAGATTTCTCACCAACTAATTGAATGAGGTTCCATAAAGAACCAGCTGTTTGAATCTGTGAATAAGAAGATGGGGAGTCAACCGAGTCAACCACATTTGACCGATTCTGACTATGTGAATTTTGTAACTCCCTGAGTTGCATCATGCCAGAAAGCTTTTCACCATGTTCCATGATAGCTAGCAAAGAATGTCCTGACAGTAAAAACAGTACCTTAAGACTGAAGAACAAAATATATCCCACTGGAATGAAAACAAAACATATACAAACTAAGATAGGTAATTAGTTCAGCTATTCTTACCATACACGGGAAAACTAACATAATTAATTGCATCTGACCAGAATTTAAATTATATACATGAAATGGTTTGCAACAGCCGCAATTTGAACTTGCAAATACCAAGAACCATATAACTCTTCCAATATCAACCCCTTAAATCCTAACTCATTGCAGCTGAGACAAGCAAAATGGATATAAGAAAAATAATTTTTCACACAGCAACTAATTTGAACTTGCAAAAGTCAGCTGCTGCCCATGAATAGATTTTTGAAAGAGAACTCCAGGCTTCAATTTGATTTATTTCTGAAAACAAAATTTGCCACAGAAAGAATTATAAGAAATGAATCACCAGAAAGATTACGATTCTATCAAAGGATCCAAATACTAAAAGCTAAAGCCTGATATGGAAATCTGATAAATCAACTTAACCCAGTTGGATATATGGTTGAACACTTTCAGCATTGACTTGACTATAGTCTAAGTGTTAAAATTAAATTGTACCGAGAAAATACATTTCTAAACCATTTTGTAACAAGCACAACAGTAAATATTTTTTGTCCATTAAGAACACATTTAATATACCTGAAGTTACAAAATCCACAGTTCATTTAACAATTTGGTGACAAAGGGCATGCAGTCTGGAATGCTCAATTAAAGCTTCTATTAAGGCTTATATACAGGATCATGGGTAAATATAACCTGATTGTGCTGCATATGTTGGTATCAAGAACTAGACCTAAGTAACAAGCTATCAACTAATGATAAGAAAATAAGATGCCAATATCATTGGTTCTGCCACTTTGGTGCACAATGCGAAGAAGGAATCATAGTATATCTACATCAAATATTTGACAACTAAAACCAAATCCCCATAGAATTTAATCTTGATCAAATAAAGCCATCAAAATTCAAAGGCATTCTTTATACCATATCGTTTTGGTTAGCATTTACTGTTCATTGAAAGAACCATCTTTTATGAATCAAAAATATGAATTAAAAAATTCCATGAAAAAAAAAAACAGAAAAAGTTTACAAGAAGATGAGGGGATAATGAAAAACACAACTGTAATAATCCTGATCTCCACATCAGACTCTACAGAAGGTACATTCAGTGATGAAGACGGGATCTTTTTTTTTTCTAAAGAGGGAGGGGGTTCAAAAAAATACCCAGCAAAAATTGCAAGAGCAGCAGCAAGCTTATTATATATTATCGCTATAAGGAATCTTGTAAGAAAAATGATATATTAATTTTAGCCATCCATGATTTCTTAGTCAACAATGATTAACCGGATGGAAAAAAGAAAGAAAGAAAATTGCTGAGTGAAAGACTGCATCATTTAGTGTGTGTATGAGAGAGAGAGAGAGAGAGATCAGATTGTGGGATGATCATGAACTAGAGTTTACATGAGCATAAAGAAAGGGCCGGGCGGGGGGGGGGGGTGGGGCCAGGGTGCAATGGTTAGGCATGTGAAGCGGCATGAACAGCGGGAGTTACAGGGGTTATACATGTTTCTCCTGCCCCCACCAGCCCACCCTCAATCCACCAGGGGGTACATTATCTTATACAAGCCCTCAAGCCCAAACTTGAAGCATCATTGAAATCTCTTTACAATCTAATTGTTAGAAGTGCTTTGCCAAATAAATAGTCCAATCCCTAAGTAAAGCAAAGACAAGCAGAAAACAGATACATAAAGCAAATGCACCTTGAAAAATGAAGAAATGAGTAACTTTATAAACATATGCGTTCCAACCCAAATATTTGCAGCAAAACTGATATGTGAGAGCCTGATCAAAGATACTTATGAGAACAATGTCAAATTGTGTCCAACAGATGGTATGATGAAGGCAAGATATTTTAAGACAGGTAGCCTGAAATGCAAGCATAATCAAAAACAAGGGATGCTAAATTTTTACTCTGCCTGGAAGAAAGTTCCTCATGGCACTTGGACAAAGCAATAAACTGAAGGTATTTTTGATGCTTCTGCTGCTTATCCAAAAGTAGAGAAGACACAACAGCTGAAGCCACAAATTCAGGTCCTCTGGTTGTTGTCCAGTGTTTAGCTAAAGTGTCGACAATAGATTTGCTCATGCGAGCAAAAACATTGATTTCACCTTCCTTTCCAAATGCTCCTTGTTTCCTCAGCTTCTCTAGTGCACCTTCAACTTCACCGGACAAAATAAACTCATGAAATAAACGACCTAGCAATGCTTCTGCTTCTTCATCTTGGGCTGTTCGCTGTGCAATGCCCATAAAGGCCACCCTTTGTCTATCTCCAGCAATCCATGCCTCAGAACTAGGCCTCCTAGGATCAATATTGCCACCAAAAGCTTGGCTTCTTCTCTCTTCTTCCACAACACCTTCATTTGAGCTCCCCTTACGTGACAAACTTCGCTCAGGTGGTTCAACCCCACCAAGTAAGACCGCCTTTTCAGGTATTGCCCAAACTCCTGCTTTTTCAGTAAGAACAACCCAGGCTCCTTCCTCATTGTCCTCTGAAGAAGGAAAAACAGAAGCATCTAAAACTTTTCCTGCATCCCATGGTAAATCAAACTGATAAAGTCGTGTGGAACGCCTCCAATAGTTGGTTACGGTAGCAGTTCCATCCCCAGACAGTATAATTGCTGAACCAGATGGCTTGCCACCAACTCGTAGCCGCATAGAAAACAAGAACTCTTCATCTTCCACTCTAGCTTTTGGAATTATTACATGAAGAGGAGCTTTTTTCTCCAGAACCCTTTCATTCGTTGACCCACTATTTTCCAAAGAGAAATTTTGACCAAACTTATATTGCATCGTTAGAAGAGAATACTGCATGTAGCTTGAACTGCTTACCCGATCTTTACATAAGGTAGCTACAAGAATAGTAAACTCTTTCCCACGGCCATCCACCTGCATATCCAAAAGCCAAATGTGCTTCTGGCCAGCTAGATCTTTCTTGATACCTAAATCACCATCATCAGCTACAATTTCATGAGTCCAAAGTTTTGTGATATTAATATCAGGTGCAAGCATAATATTCCAACACTGAATCTCACAATCTGTCAACAAGAAGAACTGCCGACCAGATTCCTTGGGGCAAGCATGCTGAGAACGCCAGATTAGTGACCTTGCATACCCTTTGTTCATATGAGAATGACCAGAACTAATTCCTACTGCATCATGGGAAATTCTTCTCCTATATATTCCAGCCGATGTAAAATGAAACAACCACAAGTCACCATTTGATTGACACACTATTGCAACACATTCGTGATAATTACCAGGAATTGCAGTCACAGTAATTGAATTAACTCTTATGTGTTCAGACAAGTTATCACTTCCAACCCAATTGCTTCCATGCTTCCGGTTGGCAGCTTTCCTTCCATCACTAGTCAAATCACTTTCTACAGCTTCTGGTGTTGGGAAGCTAGCAATTGGAATGTTCTCACTGTCTGAGAAGACATCAGGCCAATATACAACAGCTTGAGTCTTTTGGTTACAAAGGACTATGCCAGCCGAGCTGCATTGCCCTAACATTGTTTCACTGCTTGATGATGCAATGTCCCATCCAACCACACAGACCATCCAGTGATTACCAGGCATGGACTTCATGTCATCCTTGTCTCCAAATGCAGAAGATGGAATTTCAAGTGCAACGCATTTTTTTGGAACTGCAGCAGATAAGTAGCTCCAGATAAAAATCTGCCTTCCACATATTATCCAAGAAAGGGATGTTCCCTTATCCATACCACCAGCAAGCACTGTGTTATCTGCAAGAAAAATAAGAAAATCATTTCCTCAAGAGGTAGTTCGAAAGAACAGCATACTAAAAGCATGATTCAGGACCAAAAGTGCTACTACTCTTTTGCAGAAGATTTGCTTGAGCATTGCGAACAACTTGGGGAAACTCTCCAACGTAAACAGGTTGGGTTTGATTGGCATCACCCCCCTTCTCGGTTTTCTTCTCTGCTGGAATTCTGAATAGAAGAGAGAAACGAGAAATGATTATCAAACTCTCTACTTTAGAAAGACTGACTTACAAACATTTTTGCAGAAGATTGTAGTCCATCAGTCTAGTCAATAAATTGAAAATTAACTCAAGAACAAAGAGTTGAATAGTAGAGAAAATAATAATTTCTTACACTATTTACAGTAATTGAGTCATTCAAGAACCAAATCACTTAAAAACTCTGAATTAAAAGAAACAGGAATGAGGTATAGGAATTTCATTAAACAATAAAAATTTAGCTAGTAAGCATAAATGTAGATCCTCACTATATTATGTCATGTACAAGAAGCAAAAGTGCCTATCATAATGTATCTATAATACATGGAATGTGTAGAGGAATGGTCTGGTATCTTTAAACAATGTGTGCCAGCCATAGCCACATCCCTCAACTTACATAGATGTGTAATAAACATGTGCCCAAGTGGTAAAAGCTTGTACTCCACTTTTCACATTTTAAACATGTGCTCAACCATCGTAAACAACCTTGGTTTCTAAAATAGATGGTTCTAAAACTATTCAAAAGTGATATTTTTTCTTCTTGTTTATGGTGATTTAAAGGCCTGATTTACTAGCGTAATGTGACAATTTTGAATAAAGGTTGTCAAATTATATTATACCAAAAGTTAAAAATCATCTCAGAATATACAAGCTCCCATGGTTTAACTAACACACGCAAAACAACCCCACAAAAGTGGAAATCAGCAAAAAAATAACGTTGGAAACTAGAAACTAGAATAGGATGATTTTGAAAAAAAGGAAACTGAAATATTTGGTATATAGAAAATAAATAAACAAAAGAAGGACAAAAAAATTAGAGAATACCATCAAAGAAGCAAATTGCCCTACTAATAAAAATAAAATTCTAGAATTAAATTAAGACTTCAAAAAGTAAGTAGAAATATCATTTGCATACTTGTATATGGCATGAAATAGGAATATTTAATAATTAAGATAAGACCATCATGAAAATTCCAAATGCATGCTAAAAGAATCATCAGATCAAGTAGCTAATATAATTAGGGGAGTGCATGGTTCAGTTCGGATTGATTTGGGGTCAATTTTCAAACCAAACCAATTTAAATTGGTTTTCTAAAACCAAAACCGAACCGACCATATAGAAAAACTGGTTCAAACCGAACCAAAAAAATTAGCTCGGTTCAGTTCGGTTTATCGGGTCATAGGCTATTGGGCTCATATCAAATAGGTAGCTAATGGGATGGGTTAAATAGGCAGTTTATGATAGGTATGCATGTGTGTGTGTGTGTGTGTTTGTCTATATGTATGTGTCTATTTGTTTTGAATCAGTTTATTCTAAATTGAAATCGAAACCGAAACGATTTTTTCGGTTTCAAAAAATTTTAAACCGAAACTGAACTGAATTTGAAAAAAAGGGATCCAAACCAGACCGAAATTAGCAGTTCAGTCAATTTTGTGGTTTGATCGCTTTCCTTGCACACCCCTAAATATAATGTAAGTGTACATAAGAACTGATGACATAAATAGATGAAAATAATAAAAATTGTGGTAACAATTTAAGTTTTTTGAATTACTTGATTTATATGCCATTACACAACATCAAGTTACTGCATATCACCATAAACCTGCTAATCTTACATGCCAGATAGAGGAAATATAAAAATAAATAAATAATTAAAAATTATTTGAAAGAAAATAAAAACTAAAAATTCAAAATAATTTTCAAATGAAAAAATGGCATAAAAGATGAATATGGTGACAACACTAAATTTGAGAGTTCTTATTGTCAGAAGCCAAAGATTCTTAAATAAACTTAACAACCAACATGAAATTATATGACCTACCTTTCTTCTCACATAACCATGCGCGTTCAGCCCATGTTTAAACAGCCAACTGTCTTATGCCTATCCTGCTAAACTGCATGGCCTCTCCTTTCTCCCTAATCAACTTATATCACCCCATATTATAGACTTGTAATCTATTTGTAGTGTAACCCTGTACCCTTCTGTCGTTCAAGCCAATCTGAAAACTAAATATATTTAGTAATGATTTCAAATGCCATAATTTTATATGGTTTGAGTTCTAAAAACTATAATATATTAAAAGTGAAGGAGAAAGTCATTAAAGTAAATAAAATAATAATTTTGTTCGCCTGCCTCTTTCCAGATGCCTCCTTACTTGCACATGACTGTGCCATCCACTTTATTATTTTTTCTCCGAATAATTTAATAAGCAAAACCCCTTAGATATGATGCTACATCCAGCCCATGTGTTTGCAATACCGCTTCACTAAAAGTTTATTCAAAGAATTCCATATACATCATTACATACACACACACACACACACACACACATATATACAGCACACCATTCAACTCAACTAAGCCTTAATCCCAAACTAGTTTGGGTCAGCTACATGAATCCTTTCCTTCCATTGCACTCTATTAAGGACCACAGGTCATGAAAGATGGAGGGCAACAGTTCCCTAATACTTCATCCATTGATCTTCGATTTACCTTGACAATTATTTCCTTCTACATATATAAGATATCCGTTTCTATTGGATAACCCTCCACAACACATTAGCAAAATACCAAATCCAATCTAATTTTTATAAGCTTCTTAAATAATTGATGGAAATCAGGGTTTACGCGCGTAGTTTAGAAGAAAGCGACGTTAAGAAACCCTAATCCTAATTTTATTTTGAGAGTTTACTTAGGATTTTTATTATTTTTATTTTATTGGGGCTTTTAATTTTATTACGACTCAGTAAATAGAGTTTTATTAGGTTGCAAGTTGTGTCTCTATTTAAAGGCTCCATCTATATGGAGAATCTTAGACTTGATTAATTGAATGATTTAATTTCTCAAATTCCAGGCTTGCTTTTTCGCTTTTCATTTTTTTTCTTTATTTTCTTTTGATTCTACATCAATTTGATATCAGAGCTAAGGATCCCATCTTCCCTAATTTTACGGTGATTCCCCATCTTATTCCTCCTCTTTCTCTCTCTTTCTCTCGGCCCGCTACAACCCACCACCTCTATCTTATTTTTTATTCCCCCTCTTTTTCTCTTTCGATCCACCCCAACCCGTAGGTCCACCACATCCTCGGCCCGCCGTCGATGCCATCCCTGCCACCTCCATCCGACCATCAGGCCCCTCCTTCCCCTTCCCCTTCCCCCTCTCTCTCTCTCTATGTGTGTGCCGTGTCACAACCAGTCATCACCTCTCGCCATTGTCACCATATCCGCCATTGATCCACCGCACAACCTCTCCGGCGAGGACACATCGCGTCCGAGAGCCGCAGTCCACCCATGCCTCTCGATCTCAACCTCCTCCTGCCACTAACTGATTGCAAGCATCCTGTCGCCATCGCCCCGTCGTCGATCGGCCAGAACCCACCGCCTTCTCGACATCCCTGCCGGCTCCGACACCCACTGCGGCTTGGAGAACTCCCACAGATCTGCTGCCCCTATTTTCCTGAAAACAAAAACCCATGCGGTCCGCAAACCTCATGTGAACCGCAGTCTATAGACTGTCGGTCCATAGATTCGGTCTGTAGACCCGGTCCACCAAAAAAAAAAGCCCACAGACCAGGTCTGTAGACCCGATCCACAAAAAATATAAATAAAAGACGGTCTATCGACCATCGATCCACAGACCAGGTTCATAGAATCGGTCCACCCAAAAAAAATTGGGGTCTCCTTTGTCTTCAACCTACAAGCGCCATAAGGTGGTATTTAATTTCATTTGGTAAAAGGTACAATCCTTTTATTAAATTCTGGATTTTTTTTAATCTTGAGGTAATTTATATTATTGCTCAGGCCTTTATTTTTATCCTTTCATCATATTTTCTTCACATAATTTTGCTATTGCACGCAACAAACACATCCACATATTTTTGCCATTTCACGCATCAGACACAGACATTATTATAAGTATCATAGCTAGGATTCTTAGTACATATAGTATTTAGTTAATATTAAAATCCTTCCTTGTTATCATGACTATTGGTAATCTGAAAGACGCGCATATTGCTATGGAAAAAGTACTTGAATCTATCAAAAACACTCAAACAGCCTTCCAAGAAATTTTAAACCAAATTTGCTAGTCATTAAACCAACTTCACATGGACATTGATGAGCTTCGTGCTACCCAAGTAAGTAACCACGTAGTAGACATGATCAATCTCATAGGTTAACAAGTAGAACGCCAAATTTCACTTAGAGAATCAAGACTAGGCAAACAACCACTGGAAGATGACCTTCCTAGTAGTTAACCTATTCATCGATCTCCTTTACGAAATCTTAAACCTACTGGAAGTCAGAGGCATGTCATGCACACTAATCAGTCTTCTTAGATATCCCCAATCGACACAACAATCCCTCTGATTATCCACCATTCCATGAATAATTTTGAGGATCCACATTATCATAAAGGAGATGAGTATGATCGAGAAGGCTATGAAGGATAACTAGAGCCGCCGAATTCCACATCTAGATATTCTAGGCAACCTACTATGTATGCACGAAACTCTGGCACTTTAGATCCTAAGGACAATAATTTAGAGCATATCCAAATAGATATGAAGATTTAGAAAAACCACTTAAAGAGATTAAGATTGAGGTCATCCCTTATGATGGTAGATTAGATCCAGAGGCATTTCATAATTGGTTACTAGACTTAGAGGCCTATTTTGAGTGGTATCACATGTCAGATGCCTCTCGCATCCGTTTTGAAAAAATGAAATTGACAGGTTCTGCCAAACGATATTGACAAACAATTGAAAGAAACTTAGAGCATGTAGGACACCCACCTATAGTACTTTGGGAGGAAATGAAGTTTAAGTTGCACGAAAAATATGTTTCTATTTACTATAAAAGTCAATTATTAGACCAATGGTATACTCTTAGATAAGGAAACACTAGTGTCACTGACTTCGATGTCTTGATAATTTACTTCGGTATCTAGTTGGTGATAAGCTTGGAGTTCTTTTGAAATTGTTCATGCCTTTAATCCTCGTCAACCTATTGATCTTGTTCCCTTATCCATTAATAACCGCACTTGTGAGTCTACTACTTCTTTTGCTAAACACATTCATGACATTCACACTGACATTAGGCAAAAGATTACTATAAGTACTGAGAAGTATAAACTTGCTGTTAATGCTCACCATAGAAAAGTGGAGTTTAATGAAAGTGACTATGTAATGGTTCGTATTCGTCCCGAATGTTATCCCCAAAATTCATTCAAAAAATTGCATACGAGAGCCACTAGTCCATTTCGTATTCTTCGTAAACTTAGGCCTAATGCTTATTATATAGAATTACCCTTTGATTTGAAATTTAGTCTAATTTTCAATGTTGAGGACTTGCTACCTTATCGAGACACATTCGAGCCTTCTACTATGCATACAGGTAATAGCAAGGGTTACACTCCATCTTTTTCAGTGCTAGTTCTGATTCTTCTGTCACTTCCATCGCCTTCATCAGATAAAATTGAATACATCATCACGAATGATATTATTTCTTCTACTCATGGAAGATTTCGATGATTTTTTATTAAATAACAAGACCGTCCAAACTCAAATGCTATCTAGATTCTGGATGAAGAGCTACGACGTATTAATCAGGACGTTCTAGAAGATTACTTTAATTCCTCGTCAGAGTCGAATTCTTTCCAACCAAGAGGAAATGATGGGAATCAAGATTTACGCACGTATTTCAAAAGAAAGCAACATTAAGAAATCCTAACCCTAATTTTATTTTAAGGGTTTATTTAGGATTTTTATTATTTTATTTTATTGGGTCTTTTGTTTTTATTAGGACTTATTAGGTTGCAAGTTGTGTCTCTATTTAAAGGCTCCACCTATATGGAGAACCTTAGACTTGATTAATTGAATGATTTAATTCCTAAAATTCCAGGCTCCACCTGTTAAGTTGTAAGTCGGATCCGAATACTTCAGCTGAAGTTCCTCCTGAATGAATTTGAACCTCAATCTCATATTGTAGTGTACACATACAAGATCGTTGAGGCATTTCTATTTCAGACGATTTTTCTGCTTATTGTGGATAAAGACAAAGGTCGACCGGTTACGCTCACATCCACTCAATGAAACCGTCTGGGAAAGCATCTTGATGGCAAGATCCCTCAGATATTGTGCAGATCCACTAAAATTTACCCACCATTCAGCTGCAAAAAAATTGAAAATCACGAAAATCAAAAATAAGATTAAATATAAAAATAAACTTATTGATATATACCTGAATTTATCTTTGATTTGCTTTTAACTGCTACATTACTTCCAAATGATTATGTGCCCTCCCTAAATATTTTCATCTATAAATAAATCACTTATTATAAACTTATAATATCTTATTTATCAAAGACATCACTAAGTTAATAAACATCACTAAACATAACTTGTTCAAGACACAGCTGCGATATCTGCATTGGGCTCCATCTTATCTATTACATTTCATAGAGTGGACAAAAGCTCTTCATCTATGCCAATTACAGGTATGGAGTACCGGAACCTCGGATTCAATAGTAAACTGCACATAGATTGTCATAATTGAACAACTTTATTTATATAAATTTTTAGAAAGTTGTTGATTTGCTGCTTACCTGCTAAGTGCAACTCCCTATCCATCTGATAACCCCATCGACAGTCGATGATCTTAATGTACTCATGTGCATGTCTTGAATCTGCCACCCCGATTTATTCCTTTGCCCTCTCCATCATATGATATAGGAAGTCCATCTAAGGGTATTGCTTACCATCGACAGCCCGAAGCACTTCATACATAGGCTTGACAGCCGCCACTATCCTCTCAGCCTGCTGTCAAAATGACTATCTTGTCACTAGGCTCTCCACAATACTCCCCTCAGTGCCTGCCTTAGCACATCTGCTCTCCTGTCATTTACTACTGACAAACATTTTACGCAGTTGTATTTTTCTATCAATCAGGCTACCAAGTGCTATATAATTGGTAGCAAAACATATGACACCCGGTCTCAATATATCGCCTCCAACATACTGTCGCATCAATAATAGGACCCATATATGATTATAAATAAATCTGATGATGTTCTGTGCTGACTCTACTGTCTTCTGCACCCTACCAATCTTTTCAATATCCATCAACATCAGATCAATACAATGCACAACACAGGAAGTCCAGAAAATATGTGGTCGCTGCTCCATCAACAACTCTCCTGTAGCCTTATATTGTGGTCCATCATTTGTAATAACCTGCACGACATTCCATTCTTCTACTTGATCAATTACCTCCATCAATTTAAGGATGTAGCTAACATCGTGCACCTCAGCTGAAGCATCAATAGACTTGTGAAAAATTATTCTTCTATCACAATATGTCAAAAAGTTGATGATGCTTCATCTAGTAGGACCAATCCAACCATCACACATCACAATCATTCATGCACAGGCCACTTGCTCTTAAATGATGCAATCCACTTCTCTAAATCCTCCTTATTGCTGTCAAAAAGCTTACCATGGATATCTCTTGGTCCTGAAGGTTCAACACCTGAACCGCCAGCCTGTATAGATGAAATGACAGAGCGATAATATGGATTGTCTGCAGCATTCGCTGGGATGTGGCTGAAGTGGAATCAAGATCCAATAGCTCGCCACATATCCCTCTTCTTATCTTTCTTCAATATAATGTCAATCCTTTATTGCTTGGAATCTCTACTAGGAAAGGCATGTAGATCCAAATCATGAATAGTGGCTCATGTTGGAATCTTCCTAGAGGATTTTCTTCTACTACCAAATGCTCCTAACATGGATGTAAGACAACTGCAAGCTCTATTGGTGGGCTCTCTAACTAAGGATGTTCTCCTAAACCGTAACTCAGACTTTGCTGCAATACTCCTTGAGCCTGATCCGCCCTCATAAGCTAATGGCCCAAATGAAGCTCTATGCCTAGTCAGCTCCTCTAACTGACATTGATCATCCATGCTTATCCGAATAGCAGCATCAATCTATGTCTGCTCATCATCTGGAGCAGATCCTTCCTCTGATTTTCTAGAGTGATAAGAAAGTTGCTCTGCTGCTCGACGGTCCACCTTTGCCTTCTTTAAATTTTTTTCTTTATTAATTTAAAATCAGCAAAGTACTTCTTCATCAACTGAGGGACGGACCTCCTGTGGACACATACTACACATAGCTACATCCAGATAGTCGCTAGCCAAATGTTGCTTCAACCGTGTAACCCTTTCTTTGAATTCTATATTACACCATTTACATCTCCAATGATGTCGACCTGAGAGCATCTCCATGCTCCCAACCAATGTCATGCTCCAAATCCTTCTTCTTTCGAGATGTATCCATTTTTAAAAATTGACAAGCATATTATTTTAATAATTACATAAAAAATAATAGATTTCATTTATCTAACTTTTTTATTTTTATAAATTATTTAATTATTTTTATTAATTTTTTTAAAAAAATTATATTAAAAAATAAAAATTAGAAAAAAATTTTGACCTTATATTCATGTAGAATCTTATCATTGATGCTATATATAAATTTCCTAGTCCATGAACATGTATAAAATGCTATTTTTTTTTAAATTTAGACCTAAAATACTATGCACAAGATGCATTAAAACATTGATTAATCGACACCAAATTTATGTCGAAAGCAGCTTGCAAGTCCTTCATTAATAATCTGATTTTACAATTTTTTTTGAAATTTATTTTTTTAATAATTTTTTATTCTAAAAATATATTTTTTAATTTTAAAAATTATATACTTAACGAAAATTAATGATTTTAGTATCGTTGTATAGATCATCCATAAATCTACAATATATATTAAAATCATACAAAAACAAAATTTTGACATAGTTTCTCCTTTTTTTCATTTTCATGAATTTTTAAAAAAAAAAAAAAAGAGAAGAGGAGAGAGAGAGCTAGGATAAGTTACTTACCTCTAATCAATCTTCTTCCTTTGTTTTTCGAGTGTTTCTGAAGTGGGAGGACGAGCAAAGCCTCGAACGAATCCAAAAATAATGAAAGGAAGCCGAAGGCTTCCTCTCTGCCTCTTTCCCTTAATATAAGCACCGAACCATTCAGTTCGGTCCGAAACAAGGCCCGATTCGGAGCCGAACCGAGTGGTTCCCTTTTTTATTTTTCACGAGCGAATTAAGCCGGTTGGGCGCCGGTTCGAGTCGGTTCCAAAAATGATGATCCCGACCCAAGATTTCACTTAAACCAGCCTAATATAATTTGATCTAATTCAACCTGATTTCTATCTAGATTCAAAGTTTGGAACTAGGTAAGTGTTAGTCAAATCAATTTAATCAATTTGAATTGTTTTATGGTTCAAAATATGGAACTTGGGCTGGGCTCCATAATTTGTTAGTCAAACTCATTATAGTCAAGTCAAGCTGTGAGTTTTATGATTATGGTTGGATGGCCTTCACTAAACTAATCTCAGGTCACAGCCCCAGAAAGAAGAGCTGTTCGAGTGGAAGGAATGAAGATTGTTTGATATTTTCCTTGGCTTCTCTTTGAATTTTACATAGTGTTTAAGAAAGATAAGGAGGTCCACAGGTTGGTTAGAGGAATTGCAAGTTCTTTCCCTCTTCATGGCCACGGTGGGCCACCTAGGGACGAAAGCACTCAAGTCTTAATTATGAATCCCTTTGATGACATGCATAAATTAGCATACATATATACCATAAATGCACCCTTTTCTCATAAAAACATTCTTTGACACTTAAGAAGTCCAAAGATTGAAACCTACAACTACAAGAGGAAGAAGATGAACACTAACAAAATTGTTGCCATTGCAACAACCAATAAGCCATATGTCCACATGCAAGCAGCCAAAACCAAGCAAGGAATAGAAAAATAAGGAAGAAGAGAAGGGTATGCAAGCAACGATGAACAGATTATAATGCCATAGCCACCTATCAAGAAAAAGAAGAGAAAGGAGGCAAAATAGAACAAGATGCTAGCGAGCAAGATGAAGGGCAAAAAATTGAAAAACAGGGAAAACATGGACAAATGAAAAGGAAGCAATAATAGATGATAAGGAGGAAGGAAATCAAAAGGAAGAACGAGAAGAAGAAGATACTGAAGATTGGCCTAAAGAAGAAGAATAGGACAGAATAGAGAAAGGAAGCAAAATAATAATAAGGTGCTAAGTGATTTTCATCATCACCGTGAATAGTGTCACCATTGTTTAATCCAATAATAGCCATTAACCCACCTAGTAGCAGCCCATGTGTTGATGCTAGCCTTCATTACACTCCCGAAGGTCCTATATGGGGTTCAAGAAGGGAAAGAAAGGGGAAAAGAAACCCTTAATGAAGTAAAGCTTTAGGCAAGCATGCCTTAGGCAGCTTAACTCAATTTGGCACATAAGCGGCCACATAGGCACCTAGGTGGTTGCCTAGGCATCCCTCAACAACCTAACCCAATTTGGCACATAGGGGGGCGCCAAAAAGATTGCCTTTAACAAACTGTATAGAAATAATAATTTTAAAGTGTTTTGCATGTGTAGATAAGGGCAAGTTTCAATCTTATCAGTACAAGGCATAATTTATTTTATTCGCTTCTACCTAAACCTGCATAATTTATTTTATTTGCTTCTACCTAAACCTAAATTTATTTTGAACTAACTCTGAGTTTACAATATAAGCCGAGAACTAGCTCAATTTCTTGATAGGTAAGTCAAATTAGGCCCTTTTTAAGTTGAGATCAAGATAGATTAGCATTATACATACCCAACCTAGAGTTTTCTAAAAACTTGGTTTTATAGCTCATAAGGTATTGATTATTTGATGAGGTTGGAACCAAGGTTCTCAGATCCGATGCCGGTCGCCGTTTTGGCCAGCCAACAGCACGGTCTGGTACGGTTCCGTACCGGATCAAACCGAAGGGAGGAGAAAAAGAGAGAAAGAGAGGAAAAGAAAGGAAGAGAAAGAGAGAAGGGGGTCCGCCAAAGAGGCCATCGGAGGGCCTTCGACTGGCCGCTGTGGCCGTTAGGCGGCGTAAACGCCGCCTGCGGCTCCGCGACGTGAAACAGGGGCGATCGCCCCTGTTTCATGAACTTTTTTAAAAATAAAAAAGTGAAGCCGGCAATCTTCACTCTTCATCGGCTTTTTTAAAAAAAGTTACGAAGGAACAAAGGCAGTTACCCCTATTCCGCAGCCGCGGCTCCGCCAGACGGTCTCCGCCGCCCTCCGGCAGCTACAAAGGGCAAGCACTGCCCTCCGACAGCCGCAGAGGGCCAGCACCGCCCTCCGGCGACCGCAGAGGGCCACCGCTGGCTTCCGGTGGCCTCTCCCTCTCCTCTTCTCTCTCTCTACCTCTATTTTCCTCTATTTCTTCCTTGGCATCAGCGTGTGCCGTTTTCTCCGTCGGAACCATCCCGGTTCCCCACCGGTCCGATTCAGCATGCCTCGAACCGCCCGGTTCGGGACTGTTCGAAAAATGCTAGTTGGAATGATGTAATGTCAAATCTATGCTCCATTAATTTCAACTTATATACATATCATAGCAAAAGATTCCAATGAGTTGGATCCAAATTAGGCGGCCAAATCTAGACCCTTGCAAAATTGGCTTGAATCACCTAGTTTGATTATGGGCAGGCATGGACAAGGGTTTTCAAACTACCGGGCCATCTTAAGCTCATATCTCAGGCATACTTAAGAGTCGGGCCAAGACTGAGCACTAACTAAATTGGCTCAGCAAACCCCACATGACAACAATAAATATTAGTATACTAAATGTTATATATAACACCCTATTTCTCTCTCAAAAGAGGGAAGCATTGTAGTTCCTATAATCAATCACCTTTCTCTCTGGCCCTCATCCTCACCTTGTGGATACACATAGTGGACCATCAGCACCAATCCAATGGTTCCATCTCTATCATATCCTTACCCTCTTCTCAATCTTGCTTGCCTGTAATTCCGAACAAGATTGGCAAACTGGATCTCCTTTCAATTTTCTGTCTCTTCCTCTCTTACCCTTCCACATTTGCATGATGGACCACCACTATTAATCCAACAGTTCCAAGTCAAATGCACTTCTACCTCATTCCTACCATGGATATAGGACTTTGTCAAGTTAGATCTGGTTGGGCCTTGGCCCAGGATTTGAACATGGGCCAGGTACAAGTAGTAAAAGTCAGGTTTTTTTAACAAGCCTAGGCAAGTAATTCTGGCCCGTCAGGTCAACTCAAGCTCAAAAATTGTGGTCTGATCGAGTTTCAAGATGGTCTTGGATGGGCATTTGTGTGCTTGCCAAAGCACTCAAGAAAGGTCAGGAACCAACGAAGCACCCTTGCATACCTAGGGGAGCCATGTTTGACAATGCAACGCCCAGGTAAGTGTTTAAGTCAAGTGAGAGGCATTCAGGTAAGCGCCTATATAATATGACGAACAAATCTTCAAAATTTCTTGCATGCCCTTCCATTGAGGGTTTATAAGTTTTATCTGAGAGGCATTTTGTCTTGCGCAACCTTAATAAGTGAAAAGGCCAAAAGAATAAAGAAGTCCAGTCCGTTTTATATCCAGCTAAGCCAAGGCTTCAAACAAGAAAGGAGAGATGAATCGAGCATGAGAAGAAGAAGAGGGATTAGCAATGCTAAAACATTGAGGTGTGCCTCCTTATCTCTGTTTGTTTAATAAACAACAGGATGCCAACAAACTGGAATAGCTTTTTACCTTTTATTTTGTTTCTATATCCTATTCTTTCCTTATCCTCATTCACTAAATCACTCATGTAATAGGGTTTCTTTTTCTTTCCTTTTTATATTTTCACTTTATTTATATTTCTGATTTCTTCATGATTTTATTTCTTCCATCTTTTGGTTCCTAATTTCTGCTTTCTATTTTTCTTTTGTTTATTCTCTAGTTCCTAACTACTGATTTCAATTTTCTTTTGCTCCCTGTTTTCTCTTTTCCATTTTCTTATTTTCTAATAACATTTTCTTCATTTTTTTTTTTTATTTTTTACTTTTCTCCCTTCATTTGTAGTTTCAAATTCTACTTTTCTTATTTATATTATGCTCAATGATGTTAAAACTCGAAGTGTTAAATATTTGTGATTTATGTTGTTTATAAACAAAATACTATTTCAAAATACATTTATTGGTTGTTGCATAAATAACTGCCTTGCTTTTATTCAGAGAGGCGCCTTGTTTAGTGCATGGCTATTCAAGCAAAATGGGGTCCCATCACCTCAAGAGTGCGTTTTGTCTTTGACAACCTTATCCCAGCTCATTCAAATGTACACAAACCTAACCTGACTTGACCCACTAAATAATAAAATATATTATGTAAAATATATCATGTAGAATATATCATGTAAAATACATCATGTAAAATAAATAATTTTATTTTAATCAATCTGACCCTTGTCTCTACCCTAATCCCAACTAATGCAGCAATAATGCAACACTGATGCAACTTTTTCCTTTTCTTTCCATCTCTCCTTGTACTAATACAACACTAGTACGACCATAATTGTTCTTAGGTATTGATTTTACCAAAATCAATGACACCCTTCAATATAACTTCCTATCAGCCCTTGTAGTATCCTCCCTCCTTCCCCCCCTTTCATTTTCTTCATGGGCCATGATATCAGATTATCGATCCTTGCACATGCAAAATTGCCATCACTGTATTGCCATGATCTCTAACACCCGCCTTCTTTCCGAGTCTCCCTGTCATCACCCTTTATCTAGAGGATCCTCCCTCTTTCTTCCTCTTCAACTTTGACACCACAAGTTTGTTGCTGTGCATACCATCATGATCATCAAGACCAATACGGCATCGCTATTGTCACCACCTCGATGACCATCATCATCATCTCAAGTAGCCATTACCCCCCCCCCCCTCTCTCTGTCTCTCTCTGCCTCTCTCTCTATACCAAGGTTAGGGTTCAAAAAGTTAGATACGGGCTGAGACAAGCTAAGTATGAAGTTCTTTTTTCTGGGGCCAAGCTCAAGCTACAAAATGTCAAGCCTAGGGTCGACCCAATTTCGTACAAACGCTTTTTAGTTTGAATCTTTGTTGTAGCATGGCCTAGCTCAACCAACACCAAAGTCTACCATCAAATCCAAACCAGCAAGATCATGATAACAATATATCTTTAACCCCTACAAAATAATTTATAGAGGTAAATAGAAAGGTAATATAAATGGAAAAGGGAATATAAAGAATTAGTAATAAAATCACATGTAATCATCAAGAATTACTATGAAACTATAAAAGTGGGCATTGATGATTTTTCAAATACTCAAGGTTCGAAAAACAAGACTGTGTTTCAATGCATGCTTCTGTGCATGCATGCAACAAAGCAACAAACCCCAATTCCAAAGCATGGTTTATTCATTTTTCCAGCACCCTTATCTTGAAGCCCCCCAATAATTCCTTCATGACAACTCTCCTAGTGATGACCAAGACCAAACTTAAATATACTTTGTTCCTATTATGCCAAAACAATTTTTTAACTATATCGATGGACATAATGTTCTAACAATAAAAGCCCATTGGATCATTGGAATCATACTTAATAGAAGAATCTTTAATAACTACATGAAACTTGAATAGAACCATAGGTCCAATATCAATCAAGCCTTGAACAAATCAATAATAATTTGTTTATACACCTTGACTTTACTACATAACATCAAAATTTCAATTAGCCATCAGGCCTACTTGGCACGCTTTGAAAATGTCTCCAACTGTAGGATAGTCAACACTAACTCATCATGGATTTGCGGCAATAAATATGAATTTAATATATGAAATTCCAAAATCTGAAATTCTGTGATCTATTAGTTCTCTACTTCTATACGAAGAAAAAACAGATGGAAATAGATTTACATACCACGAATCCAAATTAGGAAGCACAGATAGAAGAAGAATGTTTGACCTTGGAAGAATTTGGCAAGATAACCCATAGACAGACCTCTCTTAATGGGAATGGGGAGAAAACCAAGCATAGGAAGAGAGAGGAATCCAGCAACAGCAACAGCTGAGCCTCTACACATATTTATAGGTGTCCAATTGTAATGGAATGAGAGAGGAAGTACATCTCTATCCCCATGGAGGAGAAGCGGTTCTCCTCCAGTGGTTGGGATTAAGGAAGAGACTTGGTCTCTGGTCTTTCTAGAGACCAAGACTCTCACAATGCTTCAGTTATATGAGCCTAAGGATCAGCATAGCTTAATCTACTCCCTTGATGAGGCCAAATTTTATACAGTAAACTCCATCTGCAATTTTAGTGTGTTCTCCCGAACAAGAGCTGCCAAGGGTGGGGCTAATATGCCAAGAAATAAATAAATCAATCATGAAGCACCACCCATCATAAAGCAAGTGCGTCAACACAGTAAGCACAGATAAAATCGATTGATCTATATGTGCCATCATCTACCTACTTTTAGAATCCCTTTAATTGAACAACCAATAAAGAGCACCTCCCACTATCATATTGTAATCATCCAATGAAGTGAATTTCCTCAAGAGAAAACATATTTTTGAAAGCAAAAAAACTATGGTCTAATTAATCTGCAAGGCTACAATATCCAAGACCAATTCAAATGATCATGACAAAGAAATGAGTGTTCAACCATTAAGACTTCAATAATGTAGTTATACTGCAAGCAACCTCAAAATTAGTCAGCCATGTAGCATGCATAAGCTAATTGCACTAAAAGCAGACAAGTAAAAACTAAACTCCTAAAACATGACCAGATGACCGAAAGTTCTCCACCTTGTTTATATAGCCTAGGAAAAAGTTCTAAATGGATCGATAGGTTATCCAATAGTTTCATGGTGCTAAGTAAACCTCACCTGTACTTATGGACAAAAGAATGTTTATTCTTTCAAGTTAATAATAACCAATGGAAATTTGTACAGGTAACAATATTTAGTCATTTGCTCCTTCATCAACCTTTTGGCCTTTATGGAGTTAGGTTTATGCTCCAAGCTAAAGCTTCACACGACATTTTGGAAATGTGCATGCAATGGCATTTAACCAGGATTTTATTTCGAAACAAGGAGTTGAAAGGTTAATATTGTGTGCATGCAGCATGCTACATGGTGGAGCTTGGAATGGAATGAACAAGTAACTATTCCAAATCAAATATCACGTTGGGGTTCATAGGGGCATTATCAATTTTGCTAATTCTTAGTCTAAATGGCTTGCTTGGCCTAATTTCTCAGAATTGTTTCTCCTACGTTTGTTCCTAACATTTTGCTAAGCCATGCTATTGCATGTTAGCAAAATAATTTTCATTTGATTACAATTATACTATCTATCTTCTTAGTTCCGAATGGTGTAATCTTGATCAAAGAACAACAAAAAGATAAACACATGCAAGTACTAAAAAAAAATCTTACAACAATGAAAATCTCAACTATTACTAAAAATCATATCTATGTAATAAGTTTTCTGTAAAGATTCTGTTGCTGTTAAAATTACCAAAGAATTATAAGCTTAGGTGTGTCATAATGCTGGCGACCATTTTACTTGATCATATGACCGCTGGCTAATAGTTTTCATATGGATTTTTAGGCATGCCTAATCTGAAGAAGCATGTAATTTGATGGGTAAGTAAGGTGCATGAGTTATAGTGCATGCAGAGAGGTGCATAAAACCCAAAAGTTGAAAGTATTTAGTAAAGCACGATACTAAAGAATGCATGAAGTTGGCATTACGAGACACGTTAAATAAGACAGTAAAACATAATGGCACTAACCATATGACCACAAAATATCTATTTGTTGATGAGTATGTAGTGGATCCACAACTCAAGTTGCAAATGAAGCAATTTCAAGGTTGCATCTCGGGAATTTACCGTAAAGGGTGGGACAAGGATAAAAAGGGAAAGACATGGAGTTGATAGTCGAGAATCTGAGGTTTGTGGTGGGTAAGAGACAACATGACAATGAGCTAAGAAGACAAGCTTAACATTAAAAATGGAAAGTATGAAGCAATGCTCGGCAAGTGTAAGTAGGGTAAATAAAATCAAAGACACGTAAGCATTAATGGCATCCTTAAAGTTTCGATAAGTATGAAAAATAAATGCTACCATGTGGTAAATTTTAAAAAGAAAGTTACGATGGCAAATTAATTAATTGCCTTCCTTTAAATGTACATTTATCACTAGAATGACATATAATGAGGTGTAAAAGGAAGACCAGCATATTATGCTCCATATGAAATTATAGGCACATTAGAGCAAAATGGGAGCGATCAATACATAAAACATCCGAGCAACGTGCATCCACGGTGCCCCATTAAAATGATATAATGTGAACACCAAAAAATCATTTCCTTTGAAAGGTTAGAGAAGTTTGTGCATGTGAACCCCCACAGGGGATTGCAAGTAAAGAAAAAAGAGCAAAAAGGATGGATAATAGTTACCAAATCTCATTCATTCATAGAATATTCATACATCAGTAACCAAATGTTCTGTTAGATTCAGAATGTCCATTCAAAATGATCTTGAAACAATGATCTAATGACATTCAAAGGCCTCAATGATGTATAAAGCAGATCAGCAAACAAAACAACATAAAGCCCAATTTTGGTGATAGAGGATCATAACAATAGTTATCTATGATTTGGTACAAATTATGGAAGCATGGGACTGGTCTGACTAAGGGCATACTGCAGCCCAGATAAAAGCCGAAGAGGTCACTGGTTAGCCCTTACTTTCACCTCAAATTGCATTATTAAGAGCCTCCTTCAATTAGGATTTGTTTCCAATTTGACTTTCAGGATCTTTTGAATACATATTTGCTTGGCTAGCAAGCAATTTAAGTTCCTTAAGAACTATATTTGGTAAGGTAGGCAAAAGAAATCTATAAATTAAGTTAATATAAGAAAAGGCATAGAAGGAATACATTGAGGTTATAGTGAAAGCAGGTAGAAAATAAGGGGCTCATATCCCTTCTTTTTTCCCCTCTCTTGTCATCTCATTTTTGTTCTTTATTCCTCCATTCATTCCTCCTTTCCTCTATATCCTTCCTCTGTTTGCTGTTGCTTCCCTCAGCTGTCTTCTAAACTAGATCTGGTGTCAGTTATACAACATAAGCAGTCAGCAGCCCTCTGCCAGCCCTCCTTTTCATTTGAAGCTGTATCAGATTTCTGGTATACAAAGTGGTATTGCTCACAACATTGTCTAAATTAAGTATAAAGATCCACCAAGATTCTCCAAATAATTCTTAAAATAAAAGACTTTTAGCAATAAGGAGATCAATTTTTCATAACATCACATGCAAAATATCCATGTCTACATGATAAAGATGATGATGACAAGTATGTTGCAGATGGGAATGGTGTTACATAATGATAGCATTGTCTTGGGTCATCTAAAGGGTAATTGAGTTTGATAATTTAACTCAGAATGGCTACTATCTTTGCTTGCAACTACTAGATAATGCTTCCTTAATTGATTCACTAGCAACTAGAGAAAAGGAGAACAGCAAGTCCACAAATCTATCATAGAATTGGTGGGCATCATACCACAGTTTGCATCTTGAAGGCATAAGGGCTATTGTGGAAGTAAGATAGTTGCAAATCAGCCTATAAGTCATTGGAAGTACGTTGGTTAATTTATTTCACCAAAGCATTTTCCTTTAACACAAACCTTTGCATTCCATCTAAAATGTTGTCTTCCACAATTAGTTCCCAAGTGATGACCTATTAATCTCTTTCATCACTTACAAAACAAAAATTCCAACTGTGCAATTCATATAGTCTTCCCCATCCAACCATCTGAACTCGATTTCTTCTCCCATTACTGCTAACCTCCTCTTACAACAGGAAAAAAAAAATGAAAGAAAAAACAAGAATGAAAGAAAGAAAAATCTAAAAACAAATCTTCAACTCCACAATTATAGAAGTTGGAAAATCAAATCAGAAAATAGATTATGATGGTTCACCAAAAAAGAATACCCCATTAAACAAAGTAGCAAGTCAAGCACCTCAACCATCAAACAAGCCCGTTGTTCTCTCATAGGGAATGAATAAATTTTCCGTACATTACTGAGATATTTCCAATTCCTTCTCCTACGACATGAGCATTCACTCATTCAGAATTCAGGCAGTGTATGATTCGGTGTCTCCATATCAATCTAAAAGAATACCATTCTTCTGTCAGTACCCGGATTTTTCTATCTATGCAACAGGTTTCCAATCACATAGATGCAGAACACAAGAGAGATTATTTCCCCAATAGCCAAACATTTGAAAATAGATTATTCCCGAGTAGCCCAAAGAGCCATCGGTAAACATCATATTCTCACCTCCCCCGCTATGACTCAAGCTCAACCTTCCAAGAACTTCCGAATAAAGCATTCAAACAGACATAGATATCAAACAAGATAGATTTCACAAACCCAAATGGGGGACTAATCAGTGGCAGAGCTACCAACTGATTAGAGAAAGAAAATGCCATAATATCTCAGACATCCAAACCGATCTCACAACCCTAGAATCCCCTTTACCTTGCGAGAACGGACAGGCGAGAAGACCACGGAGCCGGCGTGCCGGTGATCGGCCGGTTGGGGATGGCAGCACCCAAGACCGACCGGCGGCTCTCGGGAAGAGGCGTCGCGGGGGAATCGCGGACCCCATGCCCTAGACTTCGGTCCTTAGTAGAGGCGAGGTGGGTTTTCCTCGCCGCCGGAGAGAACATCGCCGATCGGACGCGAAGGTCACCTCTCCGTGCCGGGAAAAGGACGGAATCGTTAGGGTTTCTTTCTAGTCTAGTCTAGGGTTTAAGAGCTCGGAACGAGAGACAAGGAAAGAGGTTTCGCCGAGGTTTGAGAGTGGGAGGGGAGATTTGACTTGCCGGGGGTGGGGTGGGGGCCGCGTGCGTGGACGCCGGAGAGAATTGAATCTACGTCGAGGAAAAACGACCATAACAAATCCTGGTCGTCGAATTGATAAGCTTGCGGCTCCACTTCAGAGCCGGATAGATTGGGTCAGGTCAGGTGAGGTCAATTTCGGAATGACTCGAAAATGCTGGACCAGGGTTTGATCGGGTTAGGAAAATGCAAGCCCATCATGACTCAAAACCAGACTCCATAGACCCACATAAATAAAATATAAATCGGAGACATAACTCCAAATTTGCACTTTTATTTTTAGCATTCATAAAAGCTTGCAAATAGAAGTATTCATGAGTGATCTAATGATGCAATCAACTCAACCTAGCTAAGCTTTAATCCGAAACTTGTTGGAATTTGCCGGTAAATCTTTTTGCTCCATTCCATCCTATTTGAAATTATACTTTCTAAAAAATATAGTAATAGAGGTCCTTCATTATTAATTTAACTTATATGATTTTTTATTTATCTTTATGGCTCTTTTCTTCTATATGTATGTCTCAATCATCTCGATCCATGCTCAATAAATCTATATTGAAGTTTCATAATATAACTAAGATTTCAAGTCTCAATAAGATGGAGAGCATCTCGACCATTCTATTTTATTCTTATAAGAAAATGGGATTAGGATGGAATCAAGATCTAAAACTTATCTAAGAAATGAGAGAAGAAAAAAAGAGAAAAGAAAATAATGAAAGATGAAAGAAGAAAAAAGTTTAAAATAAAAAAGAAGAAGAAGAAGAAGAAAAGTAAAAGAAAGAGAAAGAAGAAGAGGAAGAAATAAAGAAAAAAGAAATAAAGAAATGGATAAGAGAATAAAAGAAAAGGAAAAAAAGAAATGTAGAAGAAAAAAAAGAAGAAGAGAGAGATAAAGGATATCTATATAATGTATAATTGAGACTGTCGTTGAGATAAAGTGGTGTTGGAGGAAAAAATGATCCCCATCGAAGTCCCTACAAACCAGCTATCGCTGACCCCCTAAAGGCACTATCTAGCCATTGATGTAGCCCAACCTAAGATACAACCAAGCCAATCTTCGAGCTTTGATTGATATTGAAAGGCTCGCCTCCAAGTTTGGCGAGTTCCGACCTTTAGTCTAAGCCCGGTGATAGCTTATCCTAAAATAGTAGTGATCTCATACTAATGTCCGACCCCGAATATCTGTGAGCTTCTTAACTCCAACCTTCAGTTCAGGCTTAACGATAATAACTCTAAAATAGTAATTTCTGCCAGGATCCGACCTCGAACGTGGTCGAACATCCAGCTAACCTTCCTTAAATCAGTTTAAGTAATCTTGAAGCAGTCCCGGCTAGGAAACTCGATGTTTGTCCAGCTTTTAGGCTCGTCTGATCTCAGGGTCCAAAGCATAAGTTTAGCTTAAGTAATTGACTTTTAAACTTAGTCTGTGCGACCTCAAATTTCATAGAACAACTACAGTCTATGAAGCCAGCTGTCAAGCTCGGTAGCTTCCAACCTTCAAGTGTCAATGATAAGAGTAGATATTTTTCATCCGCACTACAACCAGATTACAGCTAGCAAATATCAAACGGTTACAATCACCCACTTATCCTCTATAAGAGAATTAGAATTGCCTGAATAGCCCATTAGCTGTCAATTACGGTAGTCACTATCAATCTGGTACAACTGCATCTATAAATAGGACCCTCCAGATATATCTTCTGGATCTATCTTATTGAAAAATGTGTCTCAAAGCCAATCATCAACCTGTTGACCATTGTGCTAATTTTATAATTATATATGATTTATAATGAATAAAAAGTTTATTCTTATTTTCTCATCACAAGTTTACATATTTCTTTATGAACTCCTATGTTGTGATGAAGTCCTTAGGACTATTTAGAATTAATAAAGAAATGATTCATTATTTAGTCTTTAAATATATTCATGACCAAATGATACATTATTACCTAGGACGATAATATTTATCGAGTATAGATCGTTGTATGCCATATGAATTGATTGTCCTATAAACCAAAGTGTCGTGACACTAGTATGACATACAGGTAAGATATAGAAGTGCATCATTATTAAATGTGATCAACTCTAAAGCATTTTGCTGTCAAGATTTGCTCCGAAGGGATATGGATATAAGTGTCCCTTCAACCTAAGATCACCATGGTAACTTACAAGCAACTCATTGTGCTTTGGTGTCGGACTACTTGTGTTAATCCCAAAGATTGATTTTGATGAGTAACAAAACTGTTGGTACAGAAAACTGTGAACGCTGAAAATGATTAGAGTTAAAGAAGATGAGGTCATCATCGGCACCTGCAAAATAAGTTCCAATCCGAAAGTGGGGTGGCTCTGACAGAACCTTCCAACGATCAAGTCAGTTCTCTGTCCATAGAAATGGAGCACTCAAAAAATTTTAAGCAGAGTTTTGAGCTTAGAAAGAAAACATATTTGGAGGATCCCTTATATAAATGAAGCCTATAATAAACTGATAGTGACAGTTGTAACCGTCTGGTAGTAGGCTGTTCGGGATCACGTAGAGTTTATTATGGAGGGATAGTATCCATTATCGTGACGTGCCAGTTTATTGGGATTTAATAGTTGGAGCTTAGATAGAGCAGCTATAGGCGGTGGAGAGCTTTAGGTCATAGCAGTTCAAAAGAGGTTTGGATGCCTTTCAAGGCCACCCGTGTGTTGACTAACATTCACTATGTCGGTGCCGAGGTCCTTCCATCGACAAGAAGAAGTTCAACTGAAGAAGTCTGAAAGAAGTTTGACTAAAGAAGAAATATCAAGCCAAACTTCAGCAGGAATGGATTTACCCCCAATAATAGTCCTCCTACTTTCGAATTTGAAGTTCGAAGGAAGAGAGTATAAGAAGGTGATTGCCGACGTTATTCCTCGGGTTTTACATCTGCTCGATGGAGAGTTTTGACATCTACTGTGCTAGCACCAAAATTTCTTTACATATGAAGTGACCTGAAAAGATAATTTTTCAAAATTTCTACCAAAACACTGCTCCAGGTACGGCACAATTAAGGTTTTATCAGTCGTCAGCCGTCTGCTGGAGTTAGTAGGACACTTGTTAATCGAGGATAGGCTAGAAAGGATCTGCCATCATAATCGTCTCAAATTTTGCTGGGTATTTAAGCACTCCTTCTGGTTTGTTACTTTGCCTGAGTTTTCTTTCTTCTCCTCCAGTTTCTGTCTCCTACTCATTCGAGAGCTCTAGTCCCTTCTGCTATTTTCTTCGTTCCCAGGCGCTTCTCTGTCTAGTTTTCGTTGCTCCAACCGCCTCCTTGCACTTCCTTGCCAACCTAGGTTAGTTTCGAAACCCTTCTTTTGGTCATTCCCATGTCTTTTGCATCTTAACTGCTTGGTTTCTTTGAAGAAGGCTCTCGTCTTATTTTTCTTGATTTTTCAAAGATTTTTTTGAATTTAGTTTAATCCAAATATCTTTAGAAATCTCTCAGTCAGTCGGTTCTTGGAGTCTGCCCGACCCGACCTCTCGAAACCCTAATCCCAGTGAGAAGGCCGAACTTAGAAGTGTGCTCCATCCAACCTTTGTGCCGGGTATGATCCCCTGTACACTGACCCCAAACGATCTTTCTTTGATTAGAATCTAATATGGGGTCCCCCCGGAATATGAACTAGAACTCCTTAGGCCAAGCAACCGAGCCATTTTCCTCTGCTCGACTGATTTTGCTTATACTTATACTACTATAAAAATGGTCTATGGCAGCGCATACTATGGTAGTGATTTTTGAAATCGTTGCCATAGATCCTATGATAGTGGTTTTCGTTAACCACTGCTATAGATCGTGCCTATAGCAGCGATTTTTGTAACCACTACTATAGGTCTGACATATAGCAGCGGTTAACGAAAATCACTGCCATAAGTCAGACTTATAGTAGCGGTTACAAAAAATCGCTGTCATAGATCGATCTATAGCAGCGGTTTATTATAACCACTGCTATAGATCGGATCTATAGCAGCGGTTAGTATAACCGCTGTCATAAGTTGGGCCTATAGCAGTGGTTAGTATGAACCGCTACTATAAGCTTATTTATGGCAGCGGTTAATTATAACCGCTGCCATATATTTTTTTTAAAATATTATATAATTTTAAAATTTAATATCCATCGTCATCATTCATTATCTAAATAATTATCATTAGAGTATCGTCACAAAAGATCACCTCGATTCGATGGCCCTAGCTTTATCAATAAAAAAAATTCGATTTCGACGACCACGAATGACGATGCGATGATCTGATAGATGAAGACCTTCGATGGATCCAAAAATCTACAATGTTGATCTCGGTGATATTTATAGTGTACTATCAAAGTTTCACTTCAATTGTATATCGTTATCTTGATCAATTTAGTATAGGTTAGTTTTGGCCGTTAAATGATAAACGAATGATCAAAGGACCAAACGATGTCCGATTATGAGATAATTTTTTTTATAAATGATCTTGGCTACTACTTTAATCCTTTTTTATGGTGGTAATTATAAAATTTAACTCGTGAGATGAAGAACGATCTAAAATTATAGAACCATGTAATGATGCGGCCTATACAGCGGTTATGTAAATCATTACCAAGGTTATCATGGCAGTGGTTACATAACCACTGCCAATAGGTAACGCTAATCAGCTAGCGGTTCTAAACCGCTACCGATAGATCTAAATGGCAGCGGTTGGCACCGTTTGCACAGGGATCTAATGGTAGAGGTTGGTAAATGGATATGAACAGCGGTTATAAAATTTACTGTCGTAGAATCTTTGAATAATTAAAAAAATTAATTTTTATTTTTTAAATATATTTTATTCCGATAAATTATAGACTATAAGAATATGAGAAAATATAATTAAATACATAAGAATTATTCCAAAATGCTATAAAATTTTATTATCGAATAAAATTTATTATAATATTATTTTTTTAAAAAAAATAAAATATATTTAAAAGTCTTTCTAAATCTACAATCATCGTTGTCAATCAAATCGGAAGCCCGGAGCCGGTCGAAAGCTGGAGCTGGAGCGGAGCCTGAGCTGGTGCTGGAAGCCAGAGTTCAGAGCTTAGGCTGGTGTTGGGGTTGGCCAATATATCCTCGAAGCCCGTAACTCCAAAAGCATGTTAAGGCCGACACAATCAATGCTCTCAATGATGCCCTCTCAGATGAGATGCGCGCTCCTCAGTCCGAATCTGGCCCGCATCCGCAGCATGAATATGCCCCGTGCCATACTTTGCCTTCCCTCAAGCTCTCCTGACTAACGACAACTAAAAGTCTGTGAAGGAGATGCTCGCCTTGGAACCAGTTCTTTTTCATTGGTGTTGTTCTGGTTGCCTGGCATCGGAATCTCTCTCAAGTGTTAAAGCCCCAAGACTTGAGAATAGATGGTCAGGGGGCCAGAGGTTCTGGGCAACTCACTCGCAAGTGCTCAAGCGAGCCTATAAATTAAATTAAAATAAAATTTTATAAGAAATACTATAATACTAATCCATATATACTAATATATTAATAACTTATAGAAATAACATTCGATGGGGCATTCATCGGTCTGCCATCTTGTCCGTGCAGCGATCGGAAAGATCTCGCTATGGCTGGGCATCACTCCCATCTCTTATCAGCTATAAAAGAATAAATTTTTATGAAAAAGATAATGAAAAGATATGAAATTTAAATTTATTCAGATAAGTTAGAATTAATTACCATCTCCTAATGCACATGACTGCATAGACTCGTAAGCCTAGAAGTGTGCATAATACTCCTGGGAATGCACGATTCTTTCGATTCTAAGGAAGATTAGCCTAAACAAGTATTCCAAATAAATAATAAATATTTTAAAAATATTGAAAATAAAACTATTAAAGCATATTGAAAAATTCAAAAGTTAAATGAAATTTTATCTCAAACTCCCTAAGCTTCCGCCAGATGTCTAAAACCATTCCTCCTCCCACTCTGAACTTCGGAGAAATCCTGTATCCAGGGAACAAAGCTCCTCCGAAGTGTCTCACGGTGCTCGAGCTATCCTCTATGGACTTGACCTGTACCCCTGGTACTAACTTTTCGATCTTCCTCAGTCTGGCAAATCTCGAGCCCTCTCATTGATCGAAAAAGTCGTACCTCCTCTGTACAAGTTATCAAAAATTCAGTTACAAAAATTATTCTTTAATCAAACATATAATAGTGTAAATATATATAAATGCAATAAATATAACTAAGATCACTACTTACCCCATATCTCCTTCATATCCTGATTTCTGATGGCAGCACCATCAATGCCAAGTCGCGGTAGGCTCTACGGGAATGATGTCCGATCGTCTCAAACAAGCACTCTAAAAAAGGAATGCATCTCCCAGCGCGACTCCCTACGACTTCTCTCCGCATCGTAAATAGACCATCACCTGATGTCTGGCAATTCCACACGTGTGCCATAACGTTGTGGGACCTGAATATATCCTGACTGGATGATGCAAACCTGCAATGCAAATACGTTATGTAAATATATATAGTGTAACGAATCTATATAAAAAATAAAGTTGTGCTAAAAATATATATAAAAATGTATACTCAGATGTCTGCATAGTAGCATGTATCTCATGATATGGGCGATGGTAGAGGCTCCAGCTGTCGGTAAGATGTAAATCCGTCAGTAAGTGATATCAAATCGGTGGAGTAGATGCTAAGCGATGGAGGTCCCTGGCAGTGGATGTCAAGGTAAATGGAAGTATGCTCCGACTGCTCCTTGAAATACTGAACTACGCGAACCGTCGAGGGGTAGGGATGAAAGCTATAATGGCATTTCGGATGCCATCGTGACATGCAATTCGTTAAATTGAAACATTAATCAATATAATATGTTGAATAATAATACTTAGTAATATGAATAAATAAATAGTCTCCTAATATGTACAAATAATCAAATTGATGTAGTCTATCATTATGCAATGTAATAAACAAAAGCAACAAGATATAAACATCCAAAAAATGTTATGCAATAAATTCTACAATATGAATTACATTCATAAATAATTAAGGATGAGCAACAGTCGTAGATCCGATCTCTTGCACGAACCTTGGTGTTAATTCAGAAACCTGAAAGAAGAATAAAGTAGATGATGTGCACTCTTAGGGCTTAAGTTTGAAACCTTAGAGTGACATAATCAAATTCTATTCGCTCAGAAGCTGACCGGCTCATGCCTGAGACAGTCGGCTCTGTGCCTGAGACATCTGACTCGGGTCCTCCCCCAGCTGGCTCGATCATGACCCGAGCTAGCTTAGCTATGCATCCGAGCCGGCTCGATTGTGTGCCATCCCCTCAATCACTCCCTGCTCCCTCTCTCCCTCTGCTCGATCTCTCTCGTCTGACGATGATTGGCGAGGCCGAACCCATTTCTCCAGCTTTTTTCTATTAACTGCGAGTCTTCGCTCTCTCCTTCTCTGCGACTCCCTCGTCGGTGAAAGGCTGGACCTATCCCTTCCTCTTTCACTCTCTCGATCTCCCTCGTCGGCAAAAAAGCCAGACCCCATCCCTCCCAGTGATGCCGATGAGGCTGGAACTCTCTCCCTCCCTCTCTTCGCTCTCTCGATTTCCACTCTCCCTCTCTCGATCTCTCCTCGCTGATGAGATGGACTCCCTCCCTCGCATAATGATTGGACGGCGAGGTCCCGGATCCCCTCCCTTCCTCGCGTCCCTCTCTCGATCTTCCTCAACCGACGAACAGTGGTAAGCCCAACACCCCCCTCCCTCCCTCTCCCAACTCTGATCTTTCTTGCCGATGGTTCGGCGAGCAACTGGCCCTCCTCTCTCAATCTGTCGGTCTCCCTCTCAAGCTCTCCTTTCTTAGTTCAGATTCGGCGAATCAGGTCCGACCTTCAGATCTATAGGATCCGGGGTCCCTGATACTTCAAAGTAATAGCCCCATCGGATCATTTCGGGTTTGGATTTGGTACAGTAATTAAAAATTGAACTTCAGATCTAAATATTCAGCATTCCGACTCCACAAAATTATGGCAGTAGAACAATTATACATATTTATAAATCAAATATTTATATTATTTATTATAAATATTCATAATTATTATAAATATACATGAACATATAAATAATACTATAAATTAAATTAAAAAAATTATAACTTGTAGTTATAGAGAGTGACAGTCAGCATCGAAAGCTCCGAAGGTCACCGACGAACTTGATGCTTAAGAAGAGGATGAGGCACTAGAAATACCTACCAAATAAAAGCAAGATGGTCTGAAGATAGAGAGAGAGAGAAAGAGAAAAGAGAGAGAGAGCAGGGACGGCTGGAGATGGGGGCCTCAGGAAGGGGGGCACAGTGATGAGCGAGGCCCAGAAGACATAGTGACGAAAAGGGTCGGCGATGCGAAAGACGGGAGTGGGAGGGGTGGGGGGTGGTTAGGAGGGGTGGTCGATGGATGGGGGGGCTGGGGAGTGCAGGGTGGTAGGGAAGGGGTGGCCGGGGATGGGGGGCTGGGGTGGTAGGGCGGGCGGGGGGGGCGACCGAGGATGGGAGGAAGGAGAGGGCATAGTCGGAGGAGGGGTGGGGTTGGTGGGGGGTGGCGAGAGGAGCGACCGAGGATGGAAGGGGAAGGAGGGGCGACTGGAGGGGAGGTGGGGGGTGGCGGGGAGGGGCGGTCGAAGATGGGGGGTTGGGGGGTGGGTGATGTGGCGGGGAGGGGCGGTCGGGGATGGGCGGGAAGGAGGGGCGGCCGAGTAAGGGTGGGGGCTGGGATGGGGGTGGCCAGATGGTGGGGAGGAGCGGCCGGGGATGGGGGTAAGAAGAGGGGCATCGGGGTGGAGGGTGGGGAGTCGGATGGCGGGTGGCAGAGAGGCGGTGGTCGGGGATGGCGGGTCAGGGGGAGGGGGAAGGAGGCATAAGCGTCTGGCCAGGGGAAAGGAGGGGTAGGCGGCCGACTGAGGGGGAGAAGCCTCACCAAACGATGGAGAGGAGGGAGAGAGAGAGATCGAGCGCGCACGAGAGAAAAGCAAAAAAAATTTAGAAATTTTTAACCTAATCTATGGCAGCGATTATCGAACCACTGTCATAAATCTGTGATAGCGGTTATCCAAAATCGCTACCATAGATCTACGGCAGCGATTATAGAACCACTGCTGTAGATCTATAGCAGCAATTTTTGATAACCGCTGCCATAGGTTGAAAATAATTTTTTTTTATTTTTTTTTAAATATTATATAAATTTTTTAAAATTTAATGCCCATCTTCACCATTCATTATCTAAATAATTATCATTAGAGTATTGTCGCAAAAGGTTGCCTCGATCCAATGGCCCTAGTTTCATCGATTAGAAAATTCGATTTCAACGATCACGAACGATGATGCGATGATCTGATAGATGAAGATCTTTGATGGATCCAAAAACCTGCAACGATGATCTTGATGATATTTATAGCATACTATTAAAGTTTTACTTCAATCGGATATCGTTATCATGGCAATTTAGTACGGAATGATTTCGATCGTTAAATTAGAAACAAACGATCAAAGGGTTAAACGACATTCGATTATGAGATAATTTTTTAATTAAATGATCTTTATTATAATTTTAAATATTTTATATGGCGATGATAGTAAAATTTAAATTATTTTTGTATAAACTATTCATGTTAAGCAGATATTGCAAAAGTACGAGCATAACAACTAGTGAAGTTTCAGAATGGTTATCAGGAGACGTATTAATTTTAGAATCG